>CM028689.1:14403691-14465495 GCA_016771965.1 Brassica carinata | reverse complement strand
ACAAACAGCTACAAAGAAAGCTATTATTATCATTCATCATCGTCATCGAAACCCAAGTCTCGCAACAGCTCGGGCACTTGGATACGAACTCCGGTGTTTGTTCCATTCCCATTGGGATGATTGTCTTCGTCCTTGGCGTTGGATAGTTTGTTCTTGATAGGACGTAACTTACCTTGGAACATCCCAGAAAACATACCTCCGATGGACCTGATTGGGTGGCTTAACCTCTCTTTCATCATGTAAATCATTGAGTACTCAGAGAGCTGCCAGGTCAATGTCAGGAGGATCAAAGCAGAGAGCAGTATGTGGGTTACTTTGTTCTGCCTCTTCACCTCCTTGATGTCCTTGGCTATTTCTTCTATACTCTCTTCCAGTTGTCTCTTCCCTCGTCTTTTCCTTTGGATGATGGTAAAGAATCTAGAGATGATTCTTCTTCTTCTTCTTCTTCTTTGGTAGCCTCAACTGTTTTTGGAAAGGATTTGGCGACTCCAACTGAGTTTATATAAACAAACTTTTAGCGTCAGTGACATGCCACTACAAAGAATATTCTTCTAACCATCAAACAGTAACTTGACAAACACACAAACGTTACTTTATGAGAATGGCTTTTTTATCACACAAGAATTTGGAAAGATAAGATCACTGTTCAAATATCTAGTTGTTCAAAAAATCCTCTTCATCTACATTTTGGTTAATGATCCAACCACAGCGAGTTGGAGCTTTGTTTTGAAAACAAAACTTTGTGATGAAAGCACCCATCACAGCACAACAATTATTACAGACTTGTTTAGTTTTTTGTCACAAAAGTCAATGATTCAAACATCTTCATATTCAATCTGGTACTCAGAAAAGTAGATCACTAAGCATACATCAGATTAATCAGTTTAAACCAAAAGAAAAGGGATGGAGAAAAGGGGGAACCTGAGAGATGATTCTAGAGAGCAAAAGTTGATCGTCATCGTCTTCAATGAAGGATTCACCAGCAGCTTCTCTATTCCTCTTGTCATCAAGAAGTTTCTCGATGGCTCTGCTCAAAACCTCAACATCCTCACTCGACTCCATTCACAAAACCTTTGCTTGTCCACCCTCTCCGCCGCTCTCTCTCTATCTATATCCTCCTCCCGAAAGATGTTTGTTGCTTATACTTCTCTTTTTTTTTTAATTTATTTTATGTAGCTGGACACGTAATGACGATTGACCGCTTCTTGAATAACTCACGTCACCTCCACCATTTCTTATTCCTTTGTGTCTATCAAAGAAATTGATCGAGATTGGTAAATAAATCAAACTTCTTTTTGTATGTCTCGCAGTTTGGTTTTGTTATTTTCGAATCTTATGAACCAAAATGGTTTTCGATTTAATACGGTTTAACTCTGTAAAATCCAAGCTTCTTGACACTTTCATATTTCGAGGTTATGATGGGGACCTGACACCTTTTATCAACTACAAACAAATGTTTTGACGGCTAGTTGGATAAAAGAAACAAAATCGAAAACAAATGTAGATCCTATAATCTTTTGTATGCTTTTTATAAGAAATCCATCTTACATCATTCATAATATAGAACCATCTATGAAAAAAGCACAAAATAAGAAGGCTTCTCTATCTCTAACAGACAAATCTTTTTGAAATTAACAAAAATATATAAAGAACTCCTCAATATCCACATGATTTTCCCCCAACCAAAATACAGATTAAAAAACAAAAAGATAGAAAAACTCTAGTCTGGACTCTTTTTTTGTTGGGTCCTCTGCTCGTTCTGGTTCAGGAATGATGATAGCATCACACTTCATGACAGCTTCCATTCTACAAATGGATCATATCCAAAAACCAACATTGAAACAATGAACATGAATTGCCAAATAATTTCATGAAAAAATGACTGATGGCACAAAAGACTAATCTGATTTAGCGTTTGTTGAATTTTCAACAACATTACATTTGATCCTAATTCTCTGAAACCCCTAAATTCAATTCTAACAAAACAAGATCTGGAAATAACTACTAAACCCAGTGCAACCATCATTTCGAGCTTTTTCAATGAAAATTACCAGAAACCTCCTTTCTCGGAGGCGACGGTGGCGCCAAGACGTAGCAGAGAATCGCCCTCCCGGCCATGGAAACGGCGGAAACAATCCCGGCGACATAGAAAACCACGATCAGAGCGAGAACCCAAGGCAGGAGGAGGAAGCCGATGAAGAAAGTCACAGATCCACAGAGCATAAGAGCCACGGACACGCCGAGAAGCAGCGACGCGAATCCCGACGGAGATATGTGAGCCATGGAAAGCGACGACGAAGACGACGAAAACCGAGGCCGAGTTCTCACCGGCGAGTCGGGGAAGTGGTCGGGGAGAGAAATGGGGATAGGAGGAGAACGGAGGAGAGTCAGAACGAGAGCCGAGAGATCGTAGAAAGCTCTACTAGACTCTTGATCTCGTTGTCTTCTCATCGTGTAGAGGTGATAATAGATCCGCCGATTGTTCCGGGAGAAAGAAGGTTTTAAATGGCAGCGGAGGAGGAGGAGGAGGAGGAGGAGGAGTAATGGAGACGATAATGTTCCCTAGAGACGAGGGAATTGAATCTTCTCTGCAAAAGGATCACTTTTATATAATTTATTATTGATTAAAAATCTCTGAAAAAGCGGAATTCTTGTGTTTGGATAACGAGAAAAGCAACGAGAAATGAATAAACAAATAAAGAAGGCGCGCGTGTGAAGACGCGGCGGTGAGGCGAGTTTTTGGATTCAGAAGGATGGAGGTGGAAGACAATTTGAGGGGGAAGTGTGGGGTCCTTTGATGACGTGTATAGCCTTATCTTCCACCACATAATCTTATCTAACTTTTATTTACTTAACTTTTCTTAATCATGCCAGAGAAGTCGTTTTCTTCTTCGTGCTTTTTCTTCATTTTATTTTATTTTAAGTTATTTGACTTCTACGACTGGTTTAAAATCACATAAGAAGAGCTTTTAAAAGAAAAACATGTTGTGTCTCCAACTTGTTACATCAAATAAGAAAGGAGAAAAGTTAATAATGCATCTGCACTTTATAGACCGTCTATTCAATCCAGCTCTTTAGGTTTGAAAAACAACAATTTTGTGATTGTGAAATTAATTAAGGTGATTAAGAACTTTCTTGAGAGGTTGTTGATAATCCTTGTTCTAAAAATCGCCCGCGTCAGCGATTAATCGGCCAAGATATCGTAATACGTTAGGTCACCGTAGCGAATTGGATTAATTTGGTTGTGTTATACAGTAATCCGATTTCTAACAGCCTAGAGCGGCGTTTTTCAAAACCCGACCGGTTATTTACTTGAAAAAACCCGACCGGTTATTTACTTGAACGGTTTTTTTCAAAATCCATAATTCTTTCTGTATTGTTGTTCTTGAACCTTATTCAAGAGCAAATACAAAAAAAATATGTGAATCGTTTGAGTTTTATAGTAACAGACTGATGAAAAAGATGTTAAATCAATAAACAAAACTGAAACACAGTCTACTACTACTATTTTTTAGGTCTCAAAACTGACAGGGAGAAAGATGAATTCATATCTACAATTGTACCCTTTACGAAAAGAAAAAAAACAGAAATGTACACAGCTTGAGCTTCAAATAAAAGGCCATAATGAAATATGTAAAGCACACGAGCCAACATACCATTTAAACGTTTAATGTTCTGTTCTATATATATGTATATATATAAATACAATAACAATAACAAGGAGTAATTTATATGCAATTTCTTTCTAAAAGTATAAAACCATAGATATATAGGGACTACAACTAAAATGTTAGTGTATATGTATAAAATAGGGTATTTATACATAAAGTACAAAAAATTTCTTCCCGAATACTCTTCGAGTTTTTTCCGTTTTTTCAATAAATCGCTAGGTCCAGGTATGCCGCACGCGTAGCGCCTAGCGAGTTTCCGAAGAAGATTGATAATTAATAAATATTTAATTGACAATTGTTGAGAGGTTGTTGATAAGTAATATATATTGGAAAATCTTTGAAACTTTTATTAGTCATGAACAATATTACTGAGTGTGCGTACACTCTAAGAATCAGATACTTACTGTAATATATACTTGCAAATTCTCTTAGCAGTTAGTTCATTTTTGGTAATCAATTTCTTTTCTTTCTGATCTTGGTTTGGCTAAGGTCGGTTTAATGAAATTTTTTTATAAGTTCGTGGAATATGGGTCCTCCTTAGGTCTCTTACCTAAGAAGTAGCCCAAAAGAATATTGTGTATGGGCCTATAAATAGATGAATTAAGCAATGGGTTTCTCCTTGACAGATAGATAACAACATTTGTTGGTTTGCATACATACAAGAGCATCTGGATAAGCTAGTGTGAGCTATGACTCTGTCCACTATACACTATAGTTCATCGTTGGAAAATATATATTTACACAAAAGTCTTACCCTTACTACATAACACAAAATGGGAATTAGAAAGACTTTGGAGCTGGATGCATATACTCTATTTAACACAAACTTCAACTATAGAAGCCAGAAGGGAATATCTACATATACGTCTCAAGATTTTGGTGTGAAAGTGTTGGAGAAACTGGGAGTAATGTGTCCAAAAAATTATTTAATTGTAGAAGGCCATAATAAACATTACACACTCAAATGCACACAAGACAGAGATATGGAGAGCGAGGTAATCATCATGAAGCCTAAGAGGGGAAGAGAGTTTTCATATAAAATGTCAAAAGTTTGAAGAAAGATTCAAATAGAGTTGGTGTCATAAGGTAACCAACCCAACATGTAATTATTTGCACTCGGTCCTGCTTCCATTCCATGATCTTGCTGCCCCTGATATCTGCTATACATTGATCGTTACGGAAAGTTTTATTTAAGATATGCCCAAAAAAAATATTTTGCACAGCACAAACTACTAGAGATAAAAATTGATTGATCACATAAAGAGTGAGTTAGTTACCCCATTTGAAGAATGGGTTCGCATTCCAAAGGCTGGAAGAAAGCATGTTGAGAGTGTTGCTGTTGTTGATCATGACGACCGTAGTCAACATGATGATCTTCTTGGTTCGGGTTGAGTTGGAGTGACATTTGATATCCATCAGCTAACTGTCACGTACACGTACTTGTTAGTGGATTAACTACTACTTCAGTTATTACTTTTGGGAATGATTAGTACATTACCCTTAGCCTGAGAGTTTTATTTGTCTCATTTAACGTGCGTTCCTGCTCCAAGTATTCATATATAAAGAGTGAGCAAGCTACCTAATATTTTGTGTATATATTTCATTTGCTGCATCATTCAATTCTTTTATTGTTACCTTACTCTGTAGATCATTGAGCTGGTCGAGCATGAATTGTGTCTGCAAATTTGATACACCGTCTTAATTAATATGGACATCATCATAGTGGGTATAGTAGCATATATGTTGAGAGAAATTGAACAAGTAGTACCCGGAGAGCTCTGATCTGCTTCAAAGAAGAATCAAGCTGTCTCTCAAGTAACTCAAGCTCCTTTGTACTAAGAGGTCCAAGATCCTCTCCCAATAGATTCCTATTATTTTGAAACAAAAGTCATCACAAATCTGTAAGAAGAAAACAAACTTTAGCAGTAACTTAATGAGTTGATTAGTTGTACCTTTGGGTTCTTTGTAAGGCTTCGTAACGCTCCTTAAGCTTAAGATACTCCTGTTGGCTACTAAGTTCCTGCTTACCAAAATTTACCATTACTTGATTTGAATTAACCAAAGGAATTCACGACTTTGACTAAGAAGAAAAATGGTAAGAAAGAAATAAGAAAGAGAAGGAGGGGGTACAACTGCTAAGGCCTCTCTTGAAGGTACATTGGGCTCTGAAGGTCCATAGTTGCACTTTTGGTATCTCTCCAGTGTCCGGATCATGCTGCATCACACAAACAAATTGCTCATTTACTAGTCATTAATTATCAAAATCAACTTTAGTAATCTGTAAATAATCAAATTTCAAATCAGTGGAAGAAAATTTGCTGATTAATCCTAGGGTTTTACGAATAAATCTGGGAGTCATTTCATAAATATCTTAAGAACCCAGAACTTAGAAGAGGGATGAATCGACCTGAAGTAGTTAAAGATCCAATGGTTATAAGAAGAATTTGACATTGTAATCCCTAAGGCTTACTTAAGTGGATAGCCCTAGCTAGTTGAATCACCCCAAAAATTTCTGAATTTGACTGCAAATTTGATGATTGATTTAAGTGGATTGGAGAATCAAAATGTGGCAGAACTCTTTTAGAAATGAAGAAATTATTAAATATAAAACCATACTTAACTAATATCACTACCAGAGAAATTAACCCTAATTTCCTATAAGATTATCAAAAATCCTTTCCTGGGATACATCTATAACTCAATGCATTAATCAAATAATTATAGCAGAATCTCAAAAAAAAAAAAAAACATATAAAAGCTATTTAATTAATCTATTAACATGATCAGAAATGGGTGTTCCCTTCCTCTTTGCTTTTCTTTTAAAAGATGAAAGAAAACGTACGACACAACAACACATCAGATGACACTATAACATATATATAACTTTTTTGTTTACTTATAAAAATCAAACAAATAGATAAAATTGATATATAACAAATACCTGGAACTACTGCAAAATTCGTACAGCTTTCCTCGATTAGAGAAGATGATGAGAGCAACCTCTGCATCACATAAAACCGAAAGCTCGTATGCTTTCTTCAAAAGTCCATTCCTTCTTTTTGCAAACGTTACTTGCCTATTGATCTTGTTCTCTATCCTCTTCAATTCTACTCTCCCTCTTCCCATTCTCCTCTTCTTTCCTTCTCTCTTACTCTCTCTTTGCAATTCCTTATATATATGTGTATGAGCCTCTCTCTCCTTTTTCTTCTAAATTATTTTCTCTCTATTTTTTTCTCATATTTTCTAACTTTTTTAAAATGTGTACATGTATACCTTTGTACAATGTATCTATGTATCTCGAGTACATTTACATGTCAGCTTCACTAGTTGAATCTTTTCATTATATTCTCTTTACCGATACCCCCTCAATTATTGTACTACTACTACTCACAAGTTACAAAACACCACATAGGATTTATGCAAATCTTGCAAAAGAAAGAATGTTAATTACTCTATCGATGCTTAAATATTTTGAAACTTTAGAGAATCGGGACTTTTCTTTGTTTATACATAAATGGCAAGAGGAAGAGTTCCACTTATCTCACCAAACACTAGTAGTGGTTTCAGTTTAAATCTTAAGTTTAGACAAATGTGATTTTGGCCCAGTTAAAGAAAGTTGCATTTTTTTTACTTTGATCACGAGTTATTAAGGATTAATTAAAATTTCTAAATAAAAGCCCTAACATTTAAAAACCATTAAATTAAAGTTAAATTAATATGTTGAGAGAGACGGAGATATTTATTTGGATGAGTGATTGTTGAAAATGAGAGATTAAATCAACGGTGGAGAATCAATGATGAGAGGAGAGATACCGCGTGGGATATGAGTTGATGGCAACCCTAAACCGATAGTGTAGGGCAATCAATGATATCAACACGTGTCGAATTCTGAATGGTAAACGTTGATAAAACCATCTGATTTTTTTAATTTATTTTAAATGTTTTACTTTTCTAATGGAGTTCATGGAATCATGTGTGTGACCTAACCTTAACTAGGTGAAGCCTCGTACGATTTTCTCAACTTACTGAACTACCCTTGCGATTGGTGAAAAATATCAAGTAAAAGTGTAAAACATACCCTTTTTGTGTTTCATTTATTTTATTTTTGGTAAAATTTTGTGTTTCATTTATGTTGTGATGATATTTATATGAATTGATTTCTTTTCCCCCATTTGTAATGCTATGTATTTTCGATATTATATTACTTCTATAAAAATTGATAACACACACATAATCTAATGTTTGTTGTTTTAGTTTGCGAAGCATTACCATGTTGAATTGTTGATAACTTTAGTTTGGTGGTTGAAGAAAACCAAAATGGATAATAAACATTGTTTTGAATATAGGTGATAGTATAATTTGGTTATCTTAGGGGTTCCTCCGATGTAGATCATGTCTGACCAAAACTCTCTTAGTGCTTTTTGTTTGCAAACGAACTAAATATAGCATTATTATTCTATTCTGTTTGGCTACAAAAGCTTCCTTTCTTGATTCGCAAGTTGATCAATCATCACTAGTTTGATCTTTGAAGCATTTCAAGCAAATTTTTATGTGTTCCATGCGCCCTAATTAAGTAGGGCTCCAGATTATGATTGTTTGTTTTCCTTTAATTTAGGTAAAATAAAGAATTACTGGTTAACTTACGACAATTAAAATTAGTTAGAAGAGGGTATCTAGAGGACATGAGACTAAGCGAAGTACATATTCACTTCTTATCAGATCTGGTCATACATTTTAATGTAAGATGACGAGTTGACGACAATTGATAAAGATGTTCTGCACTGAACCAGAGAAACTAAGTACATTTAATAATTTAATTATTTGCAGATGTCATATCAATGATCTAAAATTCCTTCGTGTTTCTTTAAGAAGAAAAAAAAAACAGAAAACTTCAAATATTTATGTGGTTGATCTACAAGGTATGAGACAAAACAGTGGGTACTATTTTAGTTTTTAACATTTCAAGAAAATTAGGACATTCTTGAAGTATCTCTAATGAATTTTTATCCCCAAAAAACATAAAATCGGTAAGGCATACTATCTTTTAAATGATAAGACGTGAGATCTTGTAATATATAATCTCGTATGGCCAAATAAGTTTCTACGTTCAAAGCAAATATTATAAAAATGGTTGATATGAAAGAGAGAAAGAATGAAGCACTTGGAAAATACTTTTTCGCTTTGGGGGTTTATGCCATGGAGAACACACTGATACACATGACCAAACATGGATAGAAATCCATTGATGTGATCCAACGGCTATCACGAATATTAAAGTAAAAAAAACGAAAGAAGAATCCTGATGATGCTAAAGAAACGGTGATGATAGATGGGGACCAAAACATCAACTTGCAAAATTGCAATACAAACTGTAGAACAAATAAATGCCACGTGAAATCCTACATGATAGCTAAGTTGCCAAGTACTACTAGTGATGTGGTCCATTAGAGGTGAGGTTGAATCGGACGGATTTCATGGAGGGTAATAAGAACCGTCGGATTAAGCTTCTAAAAATAGATAGACATGGTCCACGTCAAGACGTAATTGGAATGGGACCTCACAGCCAAAAATAGAAAGATGGGGTTATATTCAAATAGGTCACGTCTTGGGTTTATTGAGTTATAAGTTTTCGGGGACCAGTCTTCTGTATTATTCACCATCAAATAAAAGGTTTCAGCTTCCAAGAAAAATGGTTCACACTTATGTAACTAATTTAACTTGATTTGGTTTTACCAACATGACTAATTGATTAACAGCTTTATTTACAAAACGGTTTCATGTTTTTTTTTTCTTCTAAATATTATTGAGAGGTTATGTACTGGTTTGCAACAAAAACATGAGAAAAGTAATTAGATTTTAAGTGTACCTGTACCGTAAGCATAATAAGATTAACTTCAACTTAGCTTATATCACCGAGTGTTAAGTGTCACAAGATTAACAATCTCGGAAAGCTTCTTTACATCATATGGACTCTGAGGATCTAATTCATTGACCTGATCTAATGGAAGCATTTAAAGTGGTAAGCATGTTAAGAAGATTTAGACAACTGAGAGAGGACAAAAGAAAAAACTATCTTGCTCTTGCACCAACAGTTAATTATAAGAAAGTTCCACATCTTTTCATGCCATTTCTCTTTTTCAACATTTGCAGCTGAAGTATCAGCTCTTGGCACAACGCTTCCGTAGATTCCACCTTGGTTTGGTTTAGAACTTTTTCCAAGACAACCGTTTTTAGAGCGACAAATGCTTTTTTTTTTTTTAATTCTGTTCTCCATATCTCAGATCACAACAGCAGCTGCATTACTTGTTAATTGTCTCAAAGAGCCTAAGAGTAGTACATGCCTTCTCTGTGGAAAAAGATAATTCTTTTACTCTCTAGGGGCATTCACTTACATGAAGCTTCTATAGGTGTTCAGTTGATTCAGTCTCACCACCGTTTTCATTTTACTGAACTGAGCTCTAGGAGGTCATTTTTTCACTTCCGACTGCATGCAGTTCGCAGGCCACAGACATCACCGATAACAAATCTTTTGTAATACCAAATAACTTCTTCTTTTCTGTTGATTTGCATTAAGAAACAAGACCTCTGGAAAAGCTGGTGTGAGTTATATTCTATCCTCTATACACTATTTTTTTTTCTTTCTGAATACTACTTTTATTTCATTTGTCCCTTCAAAAGAGAGAGACCATTTAAAAGTTCATACATCAGAGGTTGGGGAGAAACAAAAGTCATAAATTTAGAAGATACTAAAGTGAAGCAAAAGTTGAATCTTTAGATGCTGAAATACTTAAACCATGTGTATAGGAAGGTTTCTCCAGGGGGTGCGATTTGATGATGATTGAGAGATGATCCACAGTTTGATCTTGTCTTCATGTCCAGGGCTGCCATTTTGGCCCTAAGGAGAAGACGAATCTGCTTTACCAAGATGTTCGATGGAAGCTCCTCATTTGAATGTAACCTCGCGTTTCTTTCTCTCCAAAGGAAGTACACAGAAGCCTGAAAGACGAGGTGACATATTGCCTTAACTCTGGGGGAAATGATCTCTGCTCGAATCCAAGTGGAAACCTCCGAAAGAGCTTATGGAGGGTTTAATGCCGGATGGTGAAAAAAGGCAAGCCACACTGCAGCTGAGTAATCACAATCAAAGAGCAAATGAGAAGAAGTTTCAGGAGCTGTGTTGCAAAACATGCACTCCGGATTAATGTTGATGCCCCAACTTCTCAATTGGTCCTTTGTATGAAGCCGATCTCTCATTAGGACCCACGTAATGAAGGCATGTTTGGGGATCCTCTCTTTGAACCATACAACCTTATGCCAACTTACCTCAGGGAGATCCGGATGGAGAGACTAGGAAGTTTTAGACGAAGAGAAGACTCCTGGAACATCATTGAGGCCATTTCTCCACAAAAAGGTGTCAGGTTGATTGCTACCAATAGGAGGAGGAAAATCCGCTAGGGCATCCCTGAGCATACGGGTGATAGAATGCCGTCCACGAGGAAGAGCCCATGATGAACCAGAAAAAGCATCCGAGACAGTGGAGAGGAGACTGATGCCGGTTACCATGGGTCCTGTAGGACCAGTTGTTCGTCCTGTTTCGTTGTCCATGATGAACCAGAAACAGCATCCTGTAGGATCCTCTATACACTATTGTTCATTGTTAAATTACATATTCACACAAAGTCTTTAACCCTACTACAACATAACACAAAATGAAAGTTAAAAAGATTTTGGAGCTGGAAGCATATACTGTACTTAACACAACCTGCAACTATAGAAGCTCAGAAGGGAATATGTATATATCTATATGTACTAAAGATTTTAGTGTGACAGTATTGGAGATAAGGCGAGTAAAATTTTGTTCAAAATATCATTGCATTATAGAAAGACATAATAAACAAGACACACACACAAATGCACGCAAGGCATAAATTAAGAGAGATAGAGAGAGAGAGAGTTACTCATATCATGTAGTCTAAGAGGGGAAGAGAAAGTTTTAATATACAAATGTAAAAAAACTTGAAGAAACATCAAATAGAGTTGGCGTCATATGGTAACCAATCCCACATGTTAGTCACACTTGGTCCTGCTTCCATTCCATGATCTTGCTGCCCCTGATACCTGCAGCTCCATCGTTACATAAATTTTTACTTAATATGTGCTAAGAATATCTTCTACACAGCACAAAAATATAGAGATAAAAATTAATCATACAAAGTGTTAGTTAGTTACCCCATTTGAAGAATGGGTTCGCATTCCAAAGGCTGGAAGAAAGCAGGATGAAAGTGTTGCTGTTGATCATGACGACCGTAGTCAACATGATCTTCTTGGATCTGGTTGAGTTGGAGTGGCATCTGATATCCATCAGCTAACTGTCATGAGCACGAACTTGTTAGTGGATTACTTATTACTTCAGTAAAAAATTTCAGGTCATCATTCAATTTTTTTTTTTTTTTTTTTTTTTAATGTTACCTTATTCTGGAGATCGTTGATCTGGTCAAGCATGAGCTGTGTCTGCAAATTTGATATAGCGTCTTAATTTTATATAGTGAGTAGACAGTTTCGTATATGATGAGAGAAATGGAAGACATAGTACACGGAGAGCTCTGATCTTCTTCAAAGAAGAATCAAGCCGTCTCTCAAGTGACTCAAGCTCCTTTGTACTCAGAGGTCCAAGATCTTCTCCCAATAGATTCCTATAATATTTTAAAAAGTCTTCATGAATTTTTAAAAACACACTCTAGCAGTAGCTTAAAAGGGCTTTTGATTAATCTACCTTTGGGTTCTCTGCAAGGCATCGTAACGCTCCTTAAGCTTGAGATACTCCTGTTGGCTACTAAGTTCCTGCTCGCCAAAAAGCTTTAAGTTATTGGATTTGAATTAACCAAACCAATTCATGTTTTTGATTGAGCAGAAAAATTAATTAAGAGAAGGAAGGGGTATAACTGCTAAGGCCTCATCTCTTGAAGGCACATTGGGCTCTGGAGGTCCATTTTTGCACTTTTGGTACCTCTCCAGTGTCCGAGTCATGCTGCATCACATCAAAAGTGTTCATTATTAGTTAGTCAAGTATCAAATTTAACTTTTGTAATCTGAAAATAATCAGATTAAAAATCAACGAAGAAAATTGGGGGTGTTTCCTAGGATTCACAGAAAAATCTGGGAGTCATTTCAGAGATCTAAAGAACCAATTGAACTTAAAGAGGGATGGATCTGAAGTAAAGATCCAACAGATATAAGAAGAGGCATATGACATTTGCGTCAATATCAAACAAAGATTGGAATCCCAAAGGCTTACTAAAGTGGGTAACCCTAGATAGCTAGTTGAATCACCAAGAAGTTCTTGAATTTGACTGCAAAATTGATTAATGATTTAATCGGATAAATTGGAGAATCGAAAGGTGGAAAACTCTTATCTGTGAAGAAATTGTTAAATAAAATTAAAGGACGAAATTAAACCCTTATTAAAATTAACTAATATCACTACCATAGAATCTAACTCTAATTTCATATAAGATCAAATGCTTCTTCTGAGATATATCTAAAACTCAAGGTATCAAATAAATTCAACAGAACTCAAAAACATATACAAAAATGTATTTATCAATATTTTAAAATGATCAGAAATGGGTATCCACCCCATCCAAGAAAAAATCCTTCTTCGCTTCCTTTTAAAGGATGAAAGAAAACGTACGACACAACAACACATGAGATGACTACCCATACAACATTTACTTGTAAAATTTAAAGCAAAACATATATTTATATTTATATAGATAAAAATGGATATAAAAATACCTGGAACTACTGCAAAACTCGTTCAGTTTCCCTCTATTAGAAAAGATGATGAGAGCAACCTCTGCATCACAAAGAACCGAAAGCTCGGATGCTTTCTTCAAAAGACCCTTCTTTCTCTTTGCAAACGTCACTTGCCTATTGATCTTGTTCTCTATCCTTTTCAATTCTACTCTCCCTCTTCCCATTCTCTTCTTTTTTTTTTTTCTCTCTTACTCTCCCTTTGCAATTCCATGTGTATATATATATGCGAATGACTAATGAGCCTCCCTCTCCTTTTTACTTATTTTCTTTCTTTTTTTTTCCTCTTATTTTCTAACTTTTTAAAATGTGTACCTGTGTACAATGTATCTATATATCTCAATATTAACATGTCAGCTTCACTAGTTGAATCCTTTCACTATATTCTCTTTATCTTTACCCCCTCAATTATTGTACTACTACTTACAAGTTACAAAACACCACATAGGATATATGCAAATCTTGCAAAACATAGAATGTCAATTACTCTATCGATGCTTAGATATTTTCAAATTTAAGAGAATCGGGACTTTTTTGCTTATACATAAATGGTATTTTTTTTTTATACATAAATGGTAAGAGAAAGTGTTCCACTAATCTCACCAAACACTAGTGATCAGTTTAATCTTTAGTTTAGACAAATGTGGTTTTGGCCCATTTAAAGAAAGTTGCATGCTTTTTTTTTACTTTGATGATCACGAGTTTTATTGATGATTAATTAAAATTTCCACATAAAAACCCGAACATTTAAACACCATCAGATTGAAGTTTTAGCTAATACTATATGTTGAGAGAGAGACAAAGAGAGATATTTAATTGGATGAGTGATGTTGAAAATAAGAGATGAGATTAACGGTGGAGAATCTATGAAGTGAGGAGAATAGCGCGTGGGATTGATGAGTTGATGTGCAACCCTAAACTGATAGTGAAGGCAATGAATGATATTCAACACGTGTCGAATCTTGGATGGTAGGTTTGATAAATCCACTTGATTATTAATTTATTTTAATTGTTTTTTACTTTTCTAATGGAGTTCATGGAATCATGTGACCTAACCTTAACTAGGTGAAACCAGATGCCTCGTACGATTTTCTCAACTTACATAACTACCCTTGTGATTGGTGTAAAATGTAAAGTTAAACATGTTTTTCCTAGAGTCTCTGTATGCCTATAGTCTCTGTGTCTCTGAATTTGTAACCTAGAGTTGCTGTTTTCATGTTTTTTCGTACGATGTAACTTTATTCGAGACTTTTATATGGGTTTTACTAGGGTTTGTTTTGTAACACTTCATGTTTTTTGCAGATGTAATTGCTTCATTTTGAGACCCGTAAGTAGGTGATGGACACAAAGGATATGATTCAGTTAGAAAAACTAAACATTGCATTATTGTTCTGTTTGGTTATATAAGCTTATTTTCTCTGATTTGCAAGTTGATCAATCACTAGCTTCATCTTATTTAGAAGCATTTCAAGAAATTTGTTTCTGTTCCATTAACCCTGATTAATTAAGTAGACTCCAGATTATGATAGTTTGTTTTGCTTTAATTTAGGTGAAAGGAATTACTGGTTAACTCACGACAATCAAATTGGTTTGAAGAGGGTATTCACTTCATTAATCAGATCTGGTCATATATTTCTATTTAAGATGATGACAATCGATAAAGAAGTTGTGCATCAAACCAAACGAGAAACTTAAGTACATTAAAATATTTAATTATTTACTGATGCCATACCAATGATCTACTACTATTCCTTCGTGTTTATTTAAGAAATAAAAAATACCCAGAAAACTTCAAATATCATCCTTAATATGTGGTGAATCTACGAGGTATGAGACCAAACAGTGGTACTATTTTGGTTATTAACATTTCAAGAAAAAAGGCATTCTTGAAATATCTCTAAGGTATTTTTATCCAAAGTAAAACAAAACATGTAAGAGCATCCCCAACGGCGGGATCATGATGAGTTACTGGCTTCGTTATATTATAAAGAAAAAGAAAAAGCAAATAAGATACTAAGCAAAAGTATCTTTCTTTACAACTTTTCGGTACCCATTAGAACATCCGCAACGGGGATCATTAAATGGGAATCTTTAGGAAAAAAATAATTAAATAATTAATAGACCCTCCAAAAGTTAAGGATTCAATCTTTAAAATTCTAAAATAAGGACTTCTTCTTAGTGAATACTTAATACGTGGCAGCCTGTGATTGGTTGATATATATTTTTTTTCTTTTTTTTTTAGTTTGAAAAAAATAATAATTAAAAAATCAAAAAACATTTTTCGTAAGGACCCCAATGAGATATCACCATTGCGGGTGCTCTTAGTCATTAGAACTCCCATTTACTGACTTGTCTTCTTTTCAAGGTTACAAGCTTTTTTCTTTTTAAACTAAATTTTAGTTAATTGATAGAGTGAACAAATAATAATAGTTTTTGACATCAATACTCAATTTTAATCTGTTTTCGTTGGCCATGCTCTAAGGCATACTATATTGTAATGATAAGACATGAGATCTTGTAAGATATATAGGTGATTAGTTGAACTGTAGTTGTGGAAAATTTAGTCTGTATAAATTTTTGATGTAAATGTAATTAATATAGTTTTAAAAGAGAAAAAAGATGATTTTTACAACAATATTTTTTTTGCTTTGAAAAAGAAGACTACTACAATCATTTCTTTAATTTTTTTGGCTTTGGTTTTAGAAACTAATTGATAATTTTTATGATCGTAAATATAAACTAAAACTAAAGCCACTTGTTAAAGTCCAACCAATCAACCCTATATATAATCTCGTAGCGGCAAATAGATTTTCTACGTCTGAAGCATATAGTATAAATGAAAAATGTTTGATACTCCTATGAAAGAGAGAAAGAAAGAAGCACTTGTGATTGAAGCACACACATGACCCACCAAGGATAGATGATGACAAAGAAACAGCGATGATCGATGGGGACCAAACATCAACTTGCAAATTTGCACTATAAACTGTAGAACAAATAAATGGCACGTGAATCCTCTTTTTTTTTTTTGATCAACGGCACGTGAATTCCTACACAACACAACAGAGCATCAGCATTGACTACCCTAAATGAGTCTTTCACATAATTTATTTAATTAATAAAAGAAAATCAAACAACTAATATTCAACATTTTACCATAAAAATCAAAAAATCAAAAAGACAATTTCTTATGAAGGGTTGTGGTATCACTCTCAAGAGACATCTTTTTCTTTTTCTTATTCTTTTCTATTTTTTAAATTCTTTTAATGTGTAGAAATAAACCGTCACTAAGAGCATCTTTATCGCATTAGAAAGGGGTTTTTGTGGCCTGGGCCCCACAAAAATTGGAGATATACGGCTCTTCTGTATGCAAAATAAAGAACGTGCTTTGTCCGTTTTACACTGTTCGCGGGCCGCATTGACACGTGGCGGTCCGCGATTGGTTCCTTTTTTTATTTTTATTTTAAATCAGACAAAAAAATATTTAAAAAAATTTAAAAAACCCTTAGTGATTTCAGGGATAATGATATTCTAAGTATGCTCTAATTGCTAAGTACTATTGGTGATGTGGTCCATTAGGCGTGTGAATGCGTGAGAATAAAGAACCTCCAGATTAAGCTTCTAAAAATAGACAGACATGGTCCATTCAAGACGTAACTGGAATGGGACCTCATTGCCGAAAATAGAAAGATGCTGTTATATTCAAATAAGTCACTTCTTGTGTTATTGAGTGGGGTTTTTAAAGATTTTGGGGACTAGTCTTCTGTATAAGCTAACTATAGTCTTCGACTCATTGTCATTATGCATCAAATAAAAGGTTTCAGCTTCCAAGAAAAATGGTTCACACTTATGTAACTTATAAACTTTATTTGTTTTTAACAACATTACTAAATACCAAATTTTTCTTTGCAAACGGATATGTTTTAACATTGTTGTGTTACTTACATTTACTATTAAATTTCAGAAACAAACACCATTAAATACGTTGGCACTAATGTAGTGATTTAAGACATCTAAGATATATTTCTTCAATCCTTGTGAAACGTCATCAGAATCTGTATTAAGTTTGTGTTTTTTTTTTCATACTAGGACATAAATTGTAAAGTCAAGTCTGAATGTAAGAGTAAAGACAGAGAATGAGAAATGTGAACTGAGACTTGTAAATACCTTTAATAATACAACCTTTTTTGCATTTTCGATAACAATTGATCATTTTTTATAAAAACATCTGTAACTCCAAGGCGTGACTGATCCTATAAGGCAGAGCCAAAACACGTTCTAAACTAAGTGGAACAGATGTATGGATCTTTGTCATTACATTTGTAATACGGAAGGAAACATGGAAAGCTCTTCAGGGATATCTTTGGATAGCCAAGAATGAGAAGAAGGTACTGTTTCCTTGAAAAGGGTCAAAGTATCAACGAGGATCAAGTTTCCTGTATGCTCATTGATGACTCCTCTAACAATAGCCATGCGTTCAACATGATCTCTAAATTAAACCCCCAACTGGCCAAGCGGAAAGTTATCTAGAGAATTGTGCTTTTGGTTTGCAGTCTCTAATTTGGCGGCTCCACATCATCATCACTAGTTTCTATTCAAATTCTCAAATTCAACCTGGACATATGGCTCTGCACCAGCAACAATTTTGAAAGAAACAATATATTTATGGGTATGTCATTTAATATAAAATAAAAAGAAACAAACAAAAATAATATACTTAACGGCTTGGAGCTTCTTATCCTTTGAACAAAGGACAATTTCCAAATTTAGAAAAAAATCCACTCAGTGTCTCGCAATTATGATTTCTCAACCTGCAAAAGCAGAGTCACTACATAACAGTTCATGAGAAAAAGACAAAACTGATGATGTTGTATCTTAACCCTTCCCATGTAGAACCATTTTTTTTTTGGTAAACTAAATGTAGAACCATTTTCCATCGTTGAAAGTATCCTCGAAGGCCACTCAAGCAATGGTTTTGTACTCTAACTTCTCCAAGTCTTTAATTGGGAAATGGACTACAATCTAATTATGTTTATATACATAATGACGATGTTAAAATTGCTTCATCTTGGAATTATATAAAAGCTCATTTTTAATCAGATTTTGACTCGTTGGAAACAGAGATTATTGATCCAGCACCCTTTAAGAACCAGGCTATGAGTCAACATTTCTTTTGTTAACATATCTTGGCCTGTTTCTAGTTTTGTATTGTCTTCAGCAAGAATCAGAGAAAAAAAATATATTTAGAGGATATATAGAGGAGAAGGCTCTGGTAAAAACAATGAAATTTCCGAAATGTATCAGCCTTTTGTTCAGGGACGGCTCAAGAATCTCACGGACCCTAGTGCAAAAAAACGTTTTCGACCCTTAAAACTAATATCAGTTCAAAGTTTTTAATAACTTTTTTAGAAAAAATAAATATTATTAGTATATTTAAAAAAATTATAATGACAATAAATATATATGTTTATACAAAAAAATTCTAGATCCTTTATATAAAAATTTTTAACATAAATTTCATATATTTTTTAAAAAGCCAGACCCCTAACTATTACGAAATGGGAGGACATCGAATTGGACCCGAGGCGGTCGCACGGTCTGTCCCCCCACTTAAACAGGCCCTGCCTTTGTTCATTACAGAGAGACAGTTAGACAAAATCTAAGAATTTGGGATAATTTTCATGTTTACTACATTATTGGTACCATTATTCATGTTTATCTTCACTAAAATACATTTTTCATTAAGAGCCAAAAGACTCTTATATTCTAGCTATATATATAATAAATAAAAATAAAAAACAATTCAAAAAATAATAATAAATAATAATTTTTTATGTTTTAGAATTTTACTTTTTCAAATTTGAATTTTTTATAAAAAAGAATTTTATGATTTTCTTTCAAATTCAAAAATTATTTTCGAAACTATTTTATTTTATTTATTTATTTATGGAATCTAAACTCTACATTCCAAAAACTCTACCCAACCTCAATATTAAACCATAAGTCTAAATTAGTTAAACCTAGGATTATAAGTGTTTTTTTTCCCTCCTTAAAAGCAGCACCGGTCCAAGACAGATGGATCAAATGCTCTAATCAAAACCAAAATATTTACATTAATTAGGTGGATGATTTTTTTTTTTAAAGAAAAAATTATTGGAAAAATTTAGTAATTAGATAATTCTTTTGTGCCCTACTTCACCACTTCTTTTGCCTCTTCTACAGATCATATCCGCTTAAAAGTAATGGTAAAAATGATTAAGGTAAATATGAAAAGTGGAATTAAAAAATGTGTTATTTTGGTAACTTCCCATAAATTTGGTCGATATACTCGTGTTCCGTCTCCTATATTCCATATGTTACATGCATAAAATTATTAGAGCATTTCTACTGTTTTTCAATAACTAGGATTTTAATTGTTTGCCTCACATGAATTTTTCATCAAAATGGTTTTGAAAAAAAAAATTATCATCATCAGGAAAAAAAATATTTTCTTAATTTGTGAAAATGCCATCTGAAATTTCATTTAAAAATATTTACATATATTTTTGTTAACTAAAAGCATATAAATATTAATAATAGAGATATTACATTTAAATTTGAGAAATACGTTAGGATAGCTCTAAATTTTTTTTTTGTCACAAATATAGACTCTAAGGATCAAAATGACCAAAATATTTCATTAAAAAGGTAAATCTACATTTATATCCCTAGGGTTAATTAATCTAGACCTTAGGGTATAGAGTTAATGGGTGGAGATTTCAGATTGAGGTTTTTATAAGAATAAAAATAAACTTTAAAATTTTAAAAATAAAAGTTTAAATAGTTTCAAAAAGTATTTTCGAATTTTAAAAAGAAAATATGAAAAAATAAAATAAAAATTGAAAAAATCAAAAAAGAAATTTATAAAAAATTCAAATTTGAAAATATAAAATCTGAAACTATAAAAAAAAATTCTTTTAATTTTTAATTTATTATTTGTATTTATATATCTAGGGTATAAAGGTCTTTTACCTATTAAATGAATCATTTTGATTATTTTCCTTCTAAGGATCTATTTTTGTGACAAAAATTTGAAAGGGGTCTATTTAGGAGAATTGTCCTTTCAATTTTAGTAACAGAAAATATCCTAAACTTTTGTTGTGATATCTACGTTTTGTCAGAGTTTTTGAGAGGTAGTTATATATATTGGTTTGCAACAAAGGCCTAAGAAAAGTAGTTAGATTTTGAGTGTACTTTTACCGCTAGCATAAGCTTAACTTGAACTTAGCTCATATCACCGAGTGTTACGTGTCACAAGACTAACAAGTTCGAACTTCGAACAGCTTCTTTACATCATATGGACTCTGAGGATCTTAACTCAGTGACCTGAGAATCATGTTTCCCTTTGCTTCTGCAACTCGAAGAAATAGCATGTGACATTTCAGTAAAGCGGTAAGCATGTTAAGAAGATGTAGAGAACTGAGAGACGACAAAAGAAAAAAACTACCTCACTAACAGTTTATCATCTAATGTAGAAAGTTCCACCTTTACAACCCGTAACGTTTATCACGACCCATAACGTTTATTACATTAGCCCCAGCTGCTGCCATGTTTTCCATCAACGTCGCAATGAATGTATCAATGGAAGTTGAGAAAAACTAAAAGGTTTTTCTTTCGTGAATTATAAAAATCTCAAAATGATTCTCGAGTATTTTTGTTTCTGCCTCTACGATCTTCCTAAGGGATGAAGAAATTTCGTTTTCATCAGCTGCATTCTCTATTTCTGTATCCAGTACTGAATCATCAACAAGGATTTTGCCACAGTCGAATCACTTGGAAATACAAACAGCTGTCATGGGAACAAGCCAATTGACTAAGAGAAGATGCCTAAAGTCAGTCTGGTCCCATCTACATTGCCAAATGTGTGTACTATTGAGACATTGATTCACAGAATAATATTTCATCATTCTTATACCCGTTAATCAGATAACAGATTCTAGCTAATAGAGTTTGTCTCCTTGACAAACCACAAAATTGGAGATCCCTAGCTGTATGATAAGAAACCAAGATAATTGCAAAAAAAAAAAGTTGATCTAAGGTTTAAGAATACTCTGTATGAGTGCAGCGCTTCAAGTGTATTCCTCGTTGCACAAGTGGAGGCATCTTAAGTTCAACATTTTCCTTGGAGTTTCCTATTTCTCCTCAGCAAGTGGATCGGTGTTACCCTCTGCAGCAGGCAACCAAATTTGTCTAGTCTAGCCTGCTGCACTTCCTTCAAGTACCCAGCAAGTCGGTCTTATCTTGTTGCTAAATCAAGAGGGATACGAGAGTTCATGATATCATTATCATAAGAGTGTCCATGCCAAAACACAACCGAAACTAATGGTTCCCTGTCCTCTCACTGATTACTCTTCTCACAATAGCCCTGCGTTCAATATGCTCTCTAATCCCGGAACTGGCCAAGCGGAAAGTTATGTAGCAAACTGTGCTTTTGGCTTTGAGTCTCGCATTTGGCGGTTCATCATCATCGTTAGTAGCTTCTATCCAAACTTTCAATATCTTCAACGTGGACAAATGGCTCTGCAGCAGCAACAACAATTTTCAACCAAACAATATATATATACATATCCATGAGTATGCCGTTTTAATATTTAAAAGAAAAGATTATTTAAGGCATGATTATCCAGGGTTTCTTAGAGCACCCATATTAGAGGTTTTAAAGGGAGATCACCAAAAAAAATTAATATAATAATCTGGATTTTATGAATCCATGCCGCGCAGGTTCACTGGGGTGAACCCGTATCAACACTATTCACGGGTCCCACTGACACGTGGAGGTCCGTGATTGGTTGGTTGATTAATTTTTTTCTTTTAAATTCCAGCGAAAAAATAAAAAATTAATATAATAATTTTGGGAATCGGGAAGAGAGGGTATTACTGATGTGGGTGCTCTTAGGACGGGGTTTTTAGGAGAATTTAAAAAACAGTTTCTTGTATTTCCCTAAGAACCCCGCCCTAAGAAACCATGGATAATGATGGTCTTACGGTCTGGAGTTTCTTATCCTTTGAAACTAGGACAAGTTTCAAGTACAGACAAATCCACTCATTGTCTCACAGTTCTGCTTCCTCAACCTGCAAAAAAGAAAAAAATAAACATAACAATCAGTCACTCTACATAGTTGATCATAAGAACTGATGATGTTGTATCTAAAAACCTTATTCACCATGTAAAATCTCTTTCTATCGTTGAAAGCATCCACCGACGGCCACTCAAACAATGCATCTTTGTATAGCAGTCTCTCATCCTGATCCGCCTGAAGCGTCCAGGGCTCCATGGTGGAGCTTCCTAAGCAAAACATTATTAATTAGAAAGTGAGACTATACTTAAATGCACAAATTCGACATAAAATAGTGTTGCAACCTCTACTTTAGTTCCAAATTTTTAGTAATCCACTTCTCCCAATCACTGTTTCCTTTTAGTTAAAACTTATAATACAATGATGGCAAATATTTAAATTAGATAAGTTATAATATTAATTTGAAATTTCTATTTAATTTAATAATTCTGATTTAATAAATTAAATATTAAATTTTTTTTTTTGAATATATAAATATTAGTAGTCCGCACAAGGTGCATGTCATTTTTTCCATGATTTTAGGTTATTTTGCGTATTTTACATGTTCAGATATTTTTAATAATACTATTAAAAATTTATTTTATATATTTATTTATCATGATATATGGGATAATTTATTAATAAACGGATACTAACAAATATTAATAATAATATCATAGTTAGATTTATCTTATATTTTGTTTATAATTTTAAAGGCAGATAAATATTCCAAGTATTTAAAATTTATTTTAATATATATAAGAATCATGATATTTGAGATAATGAATTATGATTTAACATATTTATGTATATATTAATAAAAACATTCAATTAAATAAGAGAAATTTTTTTTTTCAGTTTTTAGTATTTAGTTTATGTAAATTAGTTACAGGATAATTTAAAATAAATATGTCGTAAGATATGAATTGTATACATATGCTAAAAAATTATGTATTTGAGTATTAAGAAACTATGTTTTTAATGAGTCATTTTTTTATTAATATTATTTTTTAAAAACTTTATCTAATATATTTATTTATCATGATATCTTGAATAATTGATTAATAAGTTAATATTAACAAATTTTAATGATAAATAATTACTTTTTAATTTTCCATTTTATTTTAATATATATATATATATATATATATATATATATATATATATATATATATATCCTAATATAAGCAATTATAATCTAAAGTATTTAAGTGTATTTTAAATAAAAAACTTCAACTGCAAGCCAACAAACAGATTCTTCATGTCGATCTGAATCAGAAAATATCTAGAGACACCATTGAAAGTGACGAAGAACGCAGACGATCATTATTTGGTGGCGGAGTTAGAAGAGAGAGGAAACCTAATTTCGGCCTAAGGGTCTATGTTATTGGACTCTCTAATTATTCAGGTCCACATAAATTTCTTATTTGATCTTTAATGATGTGTTTAAATTGCTGGACACGTGTTGCTAGGAGAAATGTCGAATTTGTGACATGGATGCCTACGTGGCGCAAGCAGGAGAGAGCAAACCTGTTTATATATATATACTAGGATTGGCCCGCCCTACGGGCGGGATATACTTTACGTGTTATGTATATACATATATTGTTTTTGTATGTTTCCGATGTGTGTGTTTTATATTAAAATTTGCAAGAGAAGTGTATTGAATGTTTATGGCTTTTTAAAAATTCGGACGTGGAGGAATTATATATGTTAAGATTTACGGTAAAACTCTATAA
Source organism: Brassica carinata (assembly GCA_016771965.1). Classification (NCBI taxonomy): domain Eukaryota; kingdom Viridiplantae; phylum Streptophyta; class Magnoliopsida; order Brassicales; family Brassicaceae; genus Brassica; species Brassica carinata. The sequence continues at coordinate 14,441,177 of CM028689.1, read as the reverse complement.
ATTATTAATGTTGGGTCCATAATATTTTATTATTTTATAGAATAATTGATTTTTATGAAAAGTTTCATTTCTTAGATTTTTATATTTTACAATATGTTTTTGTATAAATAAAAAAAAATGTTGATTTTATTCTATACATATTATTTAAAATAAATAAATTTGACTTTCATATTGCGTTTATTATATTATTTAGTGTGTATAAAATATGTTTCATATAATTTAAATATGTTCTTTGATATGATTTTATTTAATATTATCAAAATATATTTATTAAAATTAGAAATAATTCTATTTTAAATATTAAACAAACAATCCAGTTTTTTTTGTACGTCGGACAATATATTAATTATTTTATTATTTTACCGATTTGTGTGATATTTTGAATCGGCCCAACTTGAAACCAGTATTAATTTATTGTGTTTATTAATTTATCGAGTATTAATCTATAAAGTTTATAGCAGACTTATAAAATACACTCGATAATGTGTTATTTGATAATATATTTTCTAATACACTGGGCTATTTTTGGGTGTTCTCTTTTTTGGTTTGTATTTATGTTTGTTGTTTCTCAGTTATGGAACTTAATTGACTGTTCAAGTATTTACAAAATTCGGGTCAATATAACTCCTGTTATTTTGGTTTAGTTTGAGTAACAAAGTCAAGAACCTACTAATATGATTTTAAAAAAATTGGACCCAATTTGGTTAGTTCTGAATTTTTAAGTAATTTTGAATAATTCGATTAAGAAGGTAGATAATTTGGATTTTTGGATTAAATATTTAGTAATTTATGCTGTTTGGAAAAAAACTTCAAATAATTTTTTTTTCAAATAATGGTTTATTATAGTGTTTAAGGATATTTTGTTATTTGAGACTAAATGCTGTATAGTTAATATTCTTAAATATATATGCTATATTTTAGATATTGCGGTAGCTTATTTGTTTTCGTTACGGATTTGGTTTAGTTTCAGTTTATTTGGTTCTGAATATATATGAACTTTTTGGCTATTTGTAATATTTTGGTCTGGTTTGATTCAAAGTCATATATCAAATTTTCAAGCTCACACCAGGCCTAACGAATTTCAGCTACACCTATAAGCATGGACCACTTAGGAGTGTGGCGTAACTTAAAGTACAGCCTTCCTAGGCACAATAATATTAGAGGTTTTATTTTATTTTGTTTCTATTTTTGTTTTACAAACAAATCCTTAATTAAATTATTTTTTTTTTTTTACATTTTCAAAACTAAACTTATTGAAATTCATAAAAAAAATTAGAAGATCATGGTAAAATCAATTTTCATTTAAACCTTAGTAAAAATTGTCAAAGGGAATTTTGACCTACACAGTAAATATGTACTTTGTCAGCGTAAAAGGAAAACAAATGGTCAATGAGTTATTCATATCAATGAACTGTAAGAAATTGATGTTAGTACACGCATCCGGTCCGAAGTTGAAATATACTTTTATCGATAAATAAGTTGGAAACATGAAATCGAGACCAAACGATGTTTTGAAAAAAAAAAACAATGAAAACGAAGTTTCAGACAATGCAGGAATCTATTCATATGGGTACCTTATGCAGGTAACCTTTCGTCAGAGTTGTTTTAGCAGTTGTTGTGGTTTCATTCAGTAGAGGCGTTGGGTTCACCGGAACTTCACCACTGCCGATAGCTATGTCAGTTTCTGTTAACTTCTGACTGTATGAGCAGACGCAGGACACCCATATAGCGCCAAGAATAGCATCACCACTGGGGTGGTTATTTCCGCCCTGTCACACTGCTAGAAGCATTGAGAGCATATGCATTAAGCTCGACACCGTAACACTCAATTTTCTTTACACCAGTGTGGGGCAGCTAGCTCCAGACTCGCCCAAACAATCGGTTGGTCAAGTCAACATCTCTTTATTTGCAAGTTCCAGAAAATATAAACCTGAATCATCATGAATAGCCGACCTGTATTTAGTATCAGAATATTTTTACAGGCAAACGTTACAAACAGAGATGATTTTAACCTCCAACAAACGTGGGACTAATTCTGGTTGCAACAATGACCGTAGGCTCCACACGCACCCTAAGTAAGCTCTGGTGAAGTTGGCTGGCCTGAACTTCAAAACCACTGAGACAAACAGTTTTAGACCTGAAAGAAAAAGTGGAGCACTTTAAGCCCTTGGTATTTAAGGATCCCAGAAAATTAAACATTAAAAATCATCATCCTGCTATAATCTTATTATAAAACAGATCACTGTGTGGTGTAAAATAAATACCAATAATTATCTTATCTAAAGGCCCGAATCGGAGATCAAGGGATATCGTAAACAAAAGTATGCATCACCAAGCGTTAAATTAAATAGGATATATAATCTGCAATAAAATTCTTGGGTGCAGACAATATGGTTTCTCTGAGATGTATTACAAAGAATATAGAGGGTTGACAAAAAAAAAGAATATAGAGAAACAGAGTAAGCAAAAGAATAAGCAAAAGAAACCAAAGATATGCAAGAAACTCTTTGTATAACTATCAAAAATCTATTTATATGTGTTTGCTTAAACTATTCTGAGATTTTAAATAGGTACTAATTCTACATTTTTCACCAGAATTATCATCTGTGTATATGTTTATCAAGAACATAATAGAGATCATGAACAAAACTAAAATGTATATGTGAATTGCTTATGTATCTCAATCTAGAAGGCTATTCATGTACTCAACACATACATATGAACGTAAAAATATGTTTTTTACTAAGATATGAGTAGAGGTTGTGGAACCTATCTAACATCTATACATCTAAATTTCTGTAGTGTGCAATTTTTTTACATGTACATTGATCTCCTATCTTACCTCTTGAGAGGAAGAAAGGCTATAGAGTGAGAACGAACAGGGTCTGAGCAGGGCCTTTGTGATCGTCAACTGTATCAATCAAAGTGCCCATTCGATAATCCCAGAGTTCAGACCCTTAGCTCTGCAACTCTTTTTATCGAACTATTTCAATGTTATCTCAGTTTACAAATGCTCTACAGAAAAAAGAAGAAGACAAACTGGTCAGTTCAGAGGAAACCAAGAAAAGCGCAGAAGCAAAATTATAATCCAAAGTAGTTTAATGGACATCAAAGTTTATATTAAAAAATAAGATCCATGAAAAGAAAATACGACTCAACTGACAACATATCAGATTAGTTTACTGGAGAAAGCAATTAGTAGCACCAGATCAGATCAGAACCTTGAATCATTATCGACTCTGATAGGTCAAAAACAAATAATTTAACTTTCCGGTTAGGATTAAAAAAGGCAGTGAAAGCAGGAAGAAAGAGTTATATGACATTTTTCTCAAAAAAAAGAGTTATATGTCACATGAATTACCCGAGCAGCATGCAGACACCCATGAGACACTTAGGCCATGACTTCGCCGCCTTTCTTAAGGTTTCGGACTTCCCAGAATCTAAACAATCGGAATCCGACGGTGTTGGAAGGGCGTCTAGCTTTGAAGTCGGCGAGCAATATCGTTGGGACAGCCATTCCTGCTGCGAGGGTTTCTTAGGATTCTAATGATGCGAGAAGGAGAAGTTGATGAATCTGACAGACCGACAACCTTTATTGATAGGTCTGGATCTGGATTTGTAGTCTATGAGGAAGGAAAGAGTCAATTGAAAGGTCCCTTATGGAAGAACACAAACCTAGCAACGTGAAGGAGATGAAGACAAAAGGTCCGAATAATTTTGGGCTGTAATTATAAAGATCACGAAGCCCAAATTGTTTCTGCTAGATTAAGTGATACGGTGAGCTTTGGTGAGAGGGACAGATGTCGACATCACAGGAGGTGAAATTGTGACCTGGAATCCTAGGTGGACATCCTAGGAAGGAAAGAATCCCAATTTTATAATAATAGGCTAGAATTGGGCCATTTCTGTAGGGTTTTGTTAAATTTTAGTTTTTATTATATATTTTGTATGTATATTATTGATATATAGATATTATAATATACTTTTGCTCAAAAAAAGATATTATAATATACTATAAAAATATAAGTAGCTAAACAATTATAAAACTATTATAATTATTTATTTTTTCAGTTTTATGAATTTCAAAAATTTTATTATTCATATTTCTTATTTTTGTTATTGGAAATATATAAGGTGATGAACAAAATGAAAAAAAAATTATCAAATTTTAGTTTTATGTTTGATTGGTTTGATGGTAGAAATATTTCATTTCACTTAATTATTTTTATAAATTTTTCTTTCCAATTATTCTCTTAGTAATTTAATTGACCCTCCCTTTTTTCTTAAAACACCGGTTAAAAAATTGTAGTATTTTTCTACATTAAAAAACTTACAACTACATCACTAAAACCTAAAATCGACAAAATAAATTATTACAACAAAATTTCTGCACTTACAACCCAACTAATCAAATCCATTATCTAAAAAGTTGTTTATCTTGCTTATATAGTTTTTGATGTAAAACTTTGTTAAATGTACAACCAATTATAATTTTATTTTAGTTTTAAAACCACTGAATTCATAATTTTCACAGTTGCCTTTTTCAGAAAATTTATTTCACTTTGTCATAAATCTACTTTGATGTAATTACACCATCTATATTTTTACACACACACACATATATATATACTGTTAATATGTTTCTTAAGCGAGTTTCATAAGTTTAGGGTATTTTATTTGACATTTTTGAAGAATAAAATTTATAAATATATTAATTCTATTTCACTCACACATCATTAAATTTGAGATTATCAAAATAAATAAAATTGAAATATATACATGAAAACATTTTCTTTTTTCAAAAAAATATTGTATCACCTTTGTATTTTATTTTTATTTAGAAAGACTTTGCAATAATATAAATTTATTATCTTTTGAAAACTTAAATGTTTAGTTACATTTTTTATCTTTTGAAAATTTAAACATAAATTTGTTTTGTTACACAAAATTTTATAGTAGAGATCAATAATATATAATTACGTAGATTTAATATATTTTCAAGAGAGACGCATTATAATCGAGACCATAAGATATCAAAGTATATTTTGCTTATTCCATTTGACATAACATAGTATACAAAACACATAAGTGATCTAATACACCTCAATATCAATGAAAGATATACCTTACAAAGACAGCTCCTACTTCTTGCACTTTCCTTGCATACAAACATCTACACTCTTCAACGGCAATCCAACAACTTAAACTGCTTCTACCATATTCAATGTATGTCCATGATTAACAACAGAGGGATAGTCTATCAATGCAGCACCTGATTGCAGAAGAGCTAGCTTCACTGGTGTTCTTGGAAGACTTTTCATATTTTTCATATTCTTCGAGCTTATAGGAATTAGTCGCATTGATTGTAGGAATCGTTTGTTTCATTTGAGTTATACTTTTTTTTCAATTTCTCTTTTTTTTTTTAATTCTTCTTCCAAGGGCAGGATAACTACAGGGGGTTATGGGTTTTTTTTGTTTGTTCATTGGATTTGCATTTGTACTTTTTGATTGGTACTATATATTTTGTGACTTTCCAGTTTCGTGATTTTTGCGGTTATATTGAAATACCAATACTACATATTCTTAGGCGTAAATTACATTATAGTTGGTGTTTTGCTGGTATGTCCTTTTAGTTGATTTCTTTTGGCTTTGTTAGTATGAATGTGTGTATTTATTATTTACTATATGTTCGTAAGAAGATGGTGTCTTTTCTTTCAAGTGTATTGGCAGATGTATTTGGTGTTTACCTTTATTTTCAGGATTCCAATTTTAAACGTGCTTATATCATAATGATTTTGATCAATGGTAAAGTACTGGGGTGATTTTGAGAATAATAATAAACCAAGGATTAAGATTTTAATCGTAGTATTGGACCTTCAAAAGTATTTTTCTATCTGGGTCTTAAGCTCAAAAAGAACACTTACGATTGAAACGGCGTCGTCACACACAAATCTCAGACGGTAACTCAGAGTCGGAGACTACACCGGAGGACGACGGAATCTTCCATCAACTTTCCTTTCGCCTGTTTGACGGGACAGATGTGTCTCCGATTACCTCTGCTAACAAATAGCGTTCAGTTTGATTGCATCTAAGTATTTTTTGATGGTGGCGCCGTGGCAGTGGGAAAACGCCATCCCGGAGCCGTCGCTGAATTCGCCACGGTCGCTGCGATGCACCCTCTTGATGCTCTCCGTACGAGATTCCAAGGTCTGATTTTTTTGGACACTCCTATGAAAAGAGACTTTTTTTTTTTATGAAAAGAAACTTATTTTAGTTTGAAAGTTGTTTATTTGATTGGAACAGTCCCGACTTACTCAAGCTGTCTTCACTTTTGCCTGTCTTGAGGTTTCAAATTTTCTTCTCTATGCAATGTGATTACCTTTGACGCAGTTTGTTAGTTACCATTGTTGGAGCATCTTTTTTTTTTTTTACCTTTACCTTTTTTCTTAGAATGTTTCTGCACTGATATTGTTGTAACAACAGTGTTGTTGATCTCTCCTCAACACATTTCTCTTTCATATTTTTGTTGTTCTTACCATGGATCTTGTATACATATTCTAATATAACCACAGTGATCTATCTATCTAACAAAGAGATACGCTAGAGTCAGGGGAGATGAGAAACTCACCCTTGTTCTTCATCTCTCTTCTTCTGCAAGGAGGAACCTTGTTGAGATTAACTCACACCGTTAAAACATCTCATGTTTCCTATGATTTATCCATTTTATAATACTTTCAGTTATGTCTATCCACAAATCCAATTTGGCTTGTCAAAATAAGATTACCGCTTCAGACACCTTTTCATCAAACCCGGCCATACAATGGGCTATTAGGTATGCAAATTAATTAAACCTTTCATTATTGTGGTCGTCTTTTCTGAATGATTCTTTTCTGTTTGTTTGTGAATTTATGATGCCTTTACAACCATAATGAAAGAGGAAGCACCTATTGCACTTTATAAGGGTATTGTTCCTAGTCTTTCACTTGTTAGTTACTATCCTGATTTTTTTACTGAAGCATCAGTTATCGATGGAATGGTTAACCATTGTTTCATTTTTGGTTGTGTTTAATCTGTTTCCTCAGCAGGTTTCACATGGTGCTATTCAGTTTACAGCGTATGAGGAACTCCGTAAAGTCATTGTGGTTTCGATATTGAAAAGAAGAAAACCTGAATCCGCTGATAATTTATTGGTAAAGAGTTCTTCTTCTACATAGCCTACATTGTGATTGTTAGGCAAGAATTTTTTTTTTGTGATTGTTTTCTTTAAAACTTGGCAGATTATGCTGCGACTCCTCCAAAGTCGTAGCAGTTATTTTCACCTATCCATTTCAAATCAAAAATACGAAGAACCCTAGAATTCTAGAGTTGATATAGTTGTCTTCTGACATCGTTGAAGAAGACGAAGGTGAAAAAGCTGACATCGTTGTTAATTTTTGCAGCCCAATAAACATAATTCGAAGCCCAAATATTATGTATTCGTGAAGCCCACTAAAAACATAAACGAAAAGCAAAAAAAAAGAGCAGACACGTGTCGCATCAAGAATACTCGACTTAATGACGTGCTCAGGAATGAGAGAAACATTACTTTATATATATAGATATTTAACCGAATATATTAAAAATTATTTTTTTCAAATATTTTTCAAAAAATTTGTTCGGTTTTAGGTGCGGGTTGAGTTTAATATTGATTTTCGCATATAACACTTTAAGAACCATTCGAGTTTATATGTCAGATCTAATAGAGTATGAGGCTTTGATTTTTGGATAGATCCCGAGTCGGGTTTTTTTTAGTACGAATATTCTTGACTATTTATGTTAGGTAACTACTAAGAAAATATAATATGCTGCAAATTTTATGAATAAAATTTAAAATTAATTTCTGAAATGCATATTGCACAAGTGTATAGTTATTAACTTGACATATTTAATATAGTTATCAAAAATTATATTAAATTAAATTAATATTAAACACAAATATAATTAGAACAAAAATATACATTTATTTTCTAAAAAAATTAAAACAAAAATATATCCGCCCAAGGGCGGGTCATAATCTAGTTTAAACGGTTAAACCTCGGCGTTTTGTTTTCGGTTCAATTCTGGTTAAGTTTCGGTGTTTGGTTTTGGTTTGTTCCAGTTTCATCTTTTTGGTTTTTTTGTATAGAAATCATTCGGTTATTTATGACATTTGATTCGCTTACAAGTACGGTTCGATTATCACGATTCTGGATTCAGATAATAATGCTAGAAATCAACTAATATCCAACAAAATATCAGTCTCAATTCGGTTCTGATTTAGCTCTTTTAAGATAATTTCAAATATTTTAAATAAATTAAAATTTTCAATTTTTAAATTAAATAGAGAAATACTGATAGTTCTAAATTTTTGTTTGTCACAAATCTAGCCTCCAAAAATTAAAATGACCAAAACATTTATTAAAAAGGTAATATACATTTATATCCCTAAGGTTAACTATCTATACTTGTGGATTAAAATTAAGGATGAGGTTTTAGGATTGAAATTTTAAATTTTTAAAAATAAAAAATAAATATTAAATATTTGAAAATAAAATTTTTAAAATAGATTCAAAAAAGTATTTTTGAATTTAAAAAAATAAATTTTGAAAAAAAATTCTTATAAAAAATTTTAAATTTTAAAACATATAATTCGAAACTATATATATTTATTTATTTATTTGTGTGTATATATATATATCTAGGGTATAAATGTCTTTTGTTTCTTAGTAAAATATATTGGTCATTTTTCTCTTTTGGAGCTCTTTTTGTGACAATAACTTTTAAAAAAATCTATTTGAGAGAATTGCCAAATTAAATATCATGTAATTTGAATAAACTTAAATATTACGGAGAAAAATTATTCGGGTAATTTGTTTTGTTCAAATAATTTTAAAATATCTCGGATAAAAAAACTTTATGAGTAAAATGAGATACATTATAAATAAACGAGAGAACAAATTGTACATAAGTAGTAGCTTAAAATATACTCCATCCGTTTATAAAAGATCCATGTTTTAGAAAAAAATTTCGTTTCAAAAAGATACATTTTTTACATTTTTAATACACTACTTAATGAAAATTGTACATTTCCAAAAATATAATTGTATTTACTAAAATCTTATTGGTTCAAAATTATGAGAAATTGTTAATTAAGAAAAACAATGCATTGGTAACTAAAAATTTATGTTTTTCTTAATAAGTGTGAAAAATCTAAAATATGGATCTTTTAGAAATTGAGGGAGTAGATGATTTTCCAATTTGTTTTTAGTTTGTTTGTTACATTTCCTCAATTTTCCATTAATGGCGGAGGGTTTAGCTCTGCGAGAAGCGGTCCGCTCTTGTGCGCTTGAAGAAATGGAGAATGTCTGGTTCGAGTCTGATTCTGTGCAGCTTATCAAGGCCATTAATGACCGGAATTGTCTCCCGGAGTTATATGGAGTGATCTCTGTTATTATTTCGTTTGGAGCTTTGTTTAAGTCTGTTTGTTTTAGCTGGATCCCTCGTGAGAGGAACAACCTTGCTGATGCTTTGGCCAAAGAGGCTCTTTTTGTAGGTGACACATTGGTGGTTGATGGTGCAGTTATGGCCCCCAACTAACCTCTTCCTATCTAATTAAAATCTGAATGTGTTTCAAAAAAAAAAGAACATGGTGTAACCTACACCAACCAAGTAGCAAATAATTCACGAAACAAGATTGGTATGCTTTTCTATTACATTTCACAATGCTCTCGAGTCCCGACAGGTATATGTCCACGAAAACTGATATACCATCAAGTAAAATCACGTGAGATGATTAGGTTAAAGGGGACTCAAATAGTTGCAAACCCTCTTTAACAAAAAAAAGCTAAAGTCCACTTGTGATTTCGTTGAATTGAATAATCAAAACATTCGCAACATAGCCTTTCGCTTAACCATACCAACAAAACACCGATTTGCCCAAAAACTCTCTTAACCTTTGGAAGACATCAAAAGGCTCAACCTTTCGAACATTAATTGTCCTTAAAACTCTTCTTCCCTTCACATCTCTCGTAAGCTCAGCACTTGTCAGATTTACAATTTTTTTTGTCTCCTAATTCAATTCGAACATGTCATCGTTTTCTACGTCTCTCTCCCGCACCTCCTCCTCTCCTTTCTTCTTGAATCATTCTTCCCTCATCAACAGCGACCCATCACGACGCTCACTCTCATTCCTCTCCGCTTCTCCTCAGGGGATAAACCTAGACGAGCTCTGTGTTAGATCTCAGAGGAAGCTCGTCCAGAGCTCTGTTGCAGTGGGAGATGGTAAGTTTAATTCGATGCTCTGCGTGCCCTTTACTTTTCCTCGATTGGGTTTGCGTTTATTAGCATAAAGGTTGAAACTTTGACTATATAGGATTTGGTTTCTGTACTATTCTCCGACTCTTACAATTGGTTTTAGGCGCAGTTATCACCAAATCTAGCTCGGCTGATAAAAAAGACGGACCTTTATCGATTCCGTCACAAGAAGCAGACAAGCTTGTGATAGAGTCTAACGGCGGTGAAAAGCAGTCAACGGTTAGTATAACGGTGGTGGGAGCCTCTGGTGATCTTGCCAAAAAGAAGATATTCCCAGCTCTCTTCGCACTCTACTATGAAGGCTGTCTTCCTGAGGTGAAACAAGAACCTTTACTCTCTTTCTGATGATTCTTTATATACTGATTGAATGTGGTAAGTGCAGACCATTTGAATTTTCTTTTATTTTTGTTGCAGCATTTTACAATATACGGCTATGCAAGGAGTAAGATGACAGATGCTGAACTTAGAGACATGGTCAGCAAAACTTTGACATGTAGAATTGATAAGAGGTGAATAATTCTAGCTTTGGAGTTTTCTTGAATCTTGATGATAATAACTACCAAGACATTAGTTTTATGTTTTTCTTTTCACTTTGGAACTTTGTTAGAGATGGTTTGTTTAAGCTGCAATCTTTCATCTGACATTTTTTTTTTCAGGGAAAACTGCGGTGAGAAGATGGAAGAGTTTCTCAAGAGATGTTTTTACCATACGGGTCAGTATGATTCTCAGGAACATTTTGTTGCATTGGACAAGAAGCTCAAGGAGCATGAGGTACTTGATGTTTATCCTCTGCTAATTAACATGGATTTCCTTGCAACTAGGCAGGTTATAATGCGTTACTTAGCTAGGTGATATTATAGGACCTGGACACTGATGTGGGGAAAGTACAATTGTTTCTGTGAGATTAGTAAAAACTAGAAAAGTTTGGTATTCTTACTTCTTTGTTTTAGGTGTACTTATCCATCACCATTATTATTCACAGGGTGGAAGACTCTCGAACCGCCTTTTCTATCTTTCAATCCCTCCAAATATCTTTGTCGACGCTGTGAAATGTGCAAGCTCTTCTGCTTCATCTGCCAGTGGATGGACTAGGGTCATTGTTGAGAAACCTTTTGGCCGTGATTCCAAAACCTCGTCTGCTTTAACAAAGTCCCTTAAGCAGTACCTGGAGGAAGACCAAATATTTAGGTGGAAACATTGTAATTTTAAGTCTGTCAATCTGTAACGATGGTTTTGGATTAGCTAGCTAATATGGAAAAGTTGATGTTTACAGGATAGACCATTACTTAGGAAAGGAACTAGTTGAGAACTTGTCGGTTCTTCGATTCTCAAATCTTATATTTGAACCGCTATGGTCAAGGCAGTACATACAGAACGTGCAGTTCATATTCTCTGAGGATTTTGGCACTGAAGGACGCGGAGGGTAATGTTCTTATCTTCTGTCTGACTGAGTATCTCCTCTGTGTTGACATTCCTCCTTTCTTCAACTTCAGGTACTTCGACCATTACGGAATAATAAGAGATATAATGCAGAATCATCTGCTTCAGATATTAGCTCTTTTCGCCATGGAAACACCTGTTAGTTTGGATGCAGAAGATATCAGAAATGAAAAGGTATTCTCCATCATTCCCTTTCTTATATGACTTCATTGCGGTATACTGAAAGTCCTCGCATGTATTCAGGTAAAGGTTCTACGTTCAATGAGGCCAATACAACTTGAAGATGTGGTGATAGGACAGTACAAGAGCACCACCAAAGGAGGAGTCACTTATCCAGGCTATACCGATGATAAAACTGTGCCAAAAGATAGCCTGACACCGACATTTGCAGCTGCTGCACTCTTCATCGACAATGCAAGATGGGACGGTGTACCTTTTCTAATGAAAGCTGGGAAAGCATTACACACCCGGAGGTACCCAAAAATTTTTGAAAGTTTTTTTATTTTCTTACAACACGTCAAGTAATATACTAACACACTTATTGTTACAGTGCGGAGATAAGAGTGCAGTTCAGGCATGTGCCTGGGAATCTATATAACCGGAACTCTGGTACTAATCTTGACCGGACCACAAATGAGCTTGTTATCCGTGTCCAACCAGATGAAGGCATCTATTTGAAAATCAACAACAAGGTCCCTGGTTTAGGAATGAGATTAGATCAGAGTCACTTGAACCTTCTCTATTCAGCAAGGTGAGTTGAGAAACACAAAAAAAGGAACCCGCAGCTCTATTGCCCTATTCCGTATTGTTTCATTTACCATTTTTGTTTTACTGTTGAAGGTATTCAAAGGAGATACCAGATGCATATGAGAGGCTGCTGCTGGATGCAATCGAAGGGGAACGAAGGTTGTTCATTAGAAGCGATGAACTTGACGCTGCTTGGGGCCTTTTCACTCCATTGCTCAATGAGATAGAAGAAAAGAAGACAATCCCTGAGTTCTATCCTTATGGCAGTCGTGGTCCAGTTGGTGCCCATTATCTAGCTGCAAAACACAATGTCCAATGGGGAGACCTTAGCCTCGACAAGTGAAACTGTGGAAGAAGAACTAATCAACCCTTCTCTTTGTTCCATACATCCACGTCTGAGGATTCTCATTGATTTGTTGTGGAAAACAATGAAATTTTTCTTGAATAATAAGTACGGATTCCTCTTTCGACCCTTTTGTTTCAAGTTTACCATCGTTAGGGGCAGCATACAAAAGAAATAGACCACAAAATATAATACACTGTAGAGCCTCTACTAAGACTTGAGCAAAAAGAAAGAAAATAATAGCAGTTAGAACCTATGTTCTTGCTCTTGGCAATCACTTGAAGTACCTTCAGGCCATTCCAGAAACTTATAATGCAGAAGAGACGGAGGTAGATATGTCTGAGCTGCTGCAGAAGAAGGATCATTAGGAGGATATATATACTCTTTTCCATACCCAAGCTCCTTCATCAACCTGGTCGGCGCATTCCTCAGATGTAGAGGCACCCCTTCGTTCTGACCAACCGAGTCCTTCACCACCTTCCTCGCCGTTTCCATTGCTCTGTAAACAGCAATGGATTTAGGAGCCAGCGCCAAGTAAGCAGTGCATTGGGCAAGCACCACATTGCACTCAGGCATACCCAAGAAATGCGAAGCTTGATAGCAAGCAACCGCCTGAGCAAGAGCCGAAGGGTCGGCAAGCCCAACGTCCTCGCTTGCAAACCTTATAAGCCTCCTCGCAATGTAGAGCGGCTCTTCGCCGCCTTCGAGCATTCTAGCCAGCCAGTAGATTGCAGCGTTAGCATCTCCCCCTCGCATAGACTTGTGCAGCGCGCTTATCAGGTTGTAATGTTGATCCCCTGCCTTGTCATACGCCAAATGCTTGCTCTGAAGAGCCTCTTTAGCATCATCAAGAGCAACAACAACAACATCATCTCCCCCTCGAGCAGTAGCCATGGTAGCTGAGATCTCCAAGGCGTTCAACGCGACACGTGCATCGCCGTCGCAGTTGTTAGCCAAGAACTCAATCACAGAATCATCAACCTCAACGCTACTAGAGAGTCCTCTAACGGAATCATCTACAGCTCGTCTAAGAAGCGTCTCGACATGATTGGGTTTCAAGGGGTTAAGAGTGAGAACTCTACAACGAGAGAGCAAAGGAGTGATCAGATGAAAAGAAGGGTTCTCAGTGGTGGCACCAACGAAGAGGATACTCCCATCTTCAATAACAGGCAAGAAGGAATCTTGCTGGGACTTGTTGAACCGATGAACTTCATCCATAAACAGAACGGTCCTCTTCTTACCTTCTCGGTTAAGCTTCTTGGCTGTTTCCACGGCGTCTCTCACGTCCTTGACGCCGCTGGTAACCGCAGATAACGAGACGAAGCGGTACTGAGAAGGATCCTTGCAGGAGTTGATGAGAGATTTGGCGATTGATGTTTTGCCGGTGCCGGGTGGACCCCAGAAGATGATGGAAGGGAGGCGGTTGGAGCCGACGGCGGAGCGGAGGAGGGAAGAGGGAGAGAGGAGGTGGTCTTGGCCTACGACGTCGTCGAGAGTGCGGGGACGCATGCGCTCCGATAGAGGCTGGTAGTGGTGGTGGCGGTGGGTGGAGGGTGGTGGTGGTGAGAGCTTGGGGCGTTTGTTGGAATCAACGACGGTGGGGGTTAGGGTTTTGGGATTGGGGCGGAGGAAACGGTCGAGTTTGGGTTGTGACGTGGCGGTGGTGGGAGGGTGGGGAGGGTGGTGGGAGAAGATCCAGTCGGCGGCTTTTTGGATGGAGTCTCCGCCTGTGGCGGTTAAAGCTTCGGCGGCTAGATCGCTGGGGAAACCCATGCTCACTAGTTGCTCCATCTTCTAATTACTAAAACAGCAGAGCAGTGTGTTGAGCATTAAAGTACTTTTAGAACTTAACTAAACCCTGTTTTGTTCCGCATTAGGTATAAAAAGGTAATCATTTATTTTAAAATGTAACATTTTTTTTTTTAAGAAATACAAAGGATCTTCGACTAATAACTCTGTTTGTGTTTTGCCTCTCTGAATTAAAAAAAAATATCATTTATTTTTAAATGTAACACATTGCTTTTGCAAATATCATGCTGCAGATGAACCTCAAAGTTCATATTATTTACTTAGACCATGTCAAACACATTTCAAGATGTCTTCTTGTAGCTGAAACTACTATAGGTCAACATTTTTGTTTTGCAATTTCTACATTGAACCAAATGATTCGTGTGAACTTGTGAAGGAGAGTAAGTCCTTTAATGGTGTACTGACCAAAGTCTTTCGTGATGTAAAACTCTTATTTCTCTTTGTGCTTTGCCAAGCTTCGAATTCCTAGTGCCAGTGCCATTTGACCCTTTTTTATTATCTGTATAAAAAAGCCATCTATACCAAAAAATAAAACTGATAATACATCTGAAACATCTATCAACAAATTGTTTTAAATATAACCATAATAAAAAATAATTTGTTAAAAATAATTATGTGTTTTGAAAGCAAATATCAAAAAAGAATAAACTTAGGTTTAACAATTAAAATACACAAATTATTAACAAAATGCAGTATAATAATTGAACTTTTGTCAAGGAAAATATATCAATTTATTTAGTTTAACACTCAAACATGAATAACGAACACATGTTCAAACATTTAAAAAAAAAACACCTCCGCGCTAACGCGTGGATCAAGGTTTGATTAAAGTCTTTGGAAGAGACTCCATTATTTTGTTCACAAACATGCACGCGTGGCAAGATTTGAAGTTCAAAGTTTGCAAAGGTTGGTAATCAAATTCGATTACTAAAACAGAGGGTACTCTTCGGACATGATTAAGAGGATAAGAGCAGACCAGCCAGTGAAGGCACGTGCACCTTCTCCAGTTCCTTTAGTTTGGTCGTAGTGTTCCCAGATATATCCAGTCTCATCATAGTTTCTAACCACATTCCTGCATCAACCACACAAAAAAAAAAAATATAAGGCCACATATACTCAGATATCTTCAGCTCCAATTGTTACCAAGCATTCATACCTTATCAGGTTGCTCCTTAGTTGCTCGTAAATGGTTCTTGCTTTGGCCATGTACGGTCCATCCACTGCAGTAATTTTGTAGAATTGTTGTACATCTTTTTTTGTTTGTCAAGTGAAGAGATAGAGAAATGTGTACCTATAGAGTAGTGGTGCAGGGAAGAAAGAATCATGTAGTTCATGTTCATCCATATTGGACCTCTCCAATAGGGTGCTTCGTGCTCATTGTTATACGTCATGTACAAAGAACTGCATTAAGAAAAAATCAATGAGCTAGTGCGCATGGACTCACGGAAGAAAGAAATTTCTCAGTTATATGTTTGTTCTTGCAGATTCACCTAGTCTTGCCAAGTGAAAGTAATCCATAGTCACTCCATACGATGCTCCTGTTTGAAATGAGATCAAGTTGTTTCTCGAGGATTGAAGAAGCCTTTCATCATGCAACAAAAACATGTGAAGTTTTAGTTTTTAGCTGTCCACAAAGTATATTAGATACTAATGCCAAACGTATATACACTCACAGGTGGGATGATTCTAAACATGAAGGGAAAGAAACTGACGTAACCAATGTGAGGAACCAATCTTAGCTCTGGATTCCCAAATGTCTCCCTTACAAGCTCTCGGGACACACGACCATCCTCTCCAGTTACCTCTTTCCAGACTAACCGAACCTGAGGAATCAATTTTTTTTAAAAAAACAAAAAAAAAAATCCACAAAAAAGTTTTCCATCATTCAGGCAGGGCTTACAATCTGTGAGATAATTCAATTAAAATTTTCCTTACATCTTCTGTATGATTACCAAAGTCGAGGTAAGCCCCAAGATCATGGTCATAGTGCATCTGTAAAAAGAATCAGACGTAAAGAGAAGAGATCATGTGATTAAGGTGTAGCTAGGTAGCCTTGTAGTCATTTTTTTAAAAGAATATAAACCTGATTCAGGAGATTGAAATCTGAGAGCAGCTTGACAGTTAAGCGGTAATCCACCTGGCATGATTCAGTTCCAAAAACATGTGAACAACACATTAGAGAAGGTGTAGAGTTTAATTTTTCTTGTAATGTTCTTCTAACCGTCACAGGTCTGTCTTTTTCCCCAAGAAACTCTATGATGGAGTTCATGCAATCTGCTGCAAGATACATCCAGCACCTGAGGTCTACATGCCTCTCATCATCAGTTGGGTGTGAAGCCCGCGGATAATCATCCAATCCCGAGGAAAGAGACTGCAAGAATTTGTGATAATAAGGGCATGAGGTATCTCTAAGTCTCTAGTTTTCTCTACCAAAGTCTGGCGAGTGCTAAAAATAATATTTTGGTTTTAACATTTCTACTGAGAAATAAAAGAAATGTACCTGAGGGTTTAGTAGCCGATTTGTTAAACTGTCTCTGCCATGCCAAAAGTAACTTCCCATCTCCTTCCCTGGTACATCATTATACGAAATTAGTTCAACATATATAGGACCAGATGTAAGTCACACAATAGTCAGTTCATGTAAGTAGAACGGTACTAGTGTGACTCCATTTGAGTACAGTAGACACTAGAAACACAAAGAGCAGCTGAAGAGTGAAATTACCCTGAAACTCTGTAAAAATTGGACTCCTACCTTTTTGGGAAGTATTGAACCACTGAAACCATGCATCTAGCCGTACAAAAGCTTGGTCAAGGAATGACAAGATTTCATCTCTTTCTTCCTTGTTAAATTTCTCTGCCCTTATCCCATTTATCAGGTCTGGTAAAAACATAAAAAAAAACATTTGACTTAATTTGATTTTGAAAACCTTGTTAATGACTCGTTTTCTCAATCTGCAAGCATGTAGCAAAGGTGAATTAAGAACTATCAATCTTTAACGACAAGATTCTTACCGTGTATCACCAAAAGTAGTGTAGGTGGATTTCCATTACTTGGAATCTGAACAACGTACTCCTTTGGCATCTTACTGCAGAAAGAAATACGCTTAAAAATGTTATAGATACACAACAGCAAAGCAATAATGATGATTTTATTGAGGTTAGTAGGAGTGTGTTGTGTGTATATAAGAACCTCAGAGCTTCATCTCCTAGGACTTGCTCACGCGGTATCCATCCATCTATGTTCATCAAGTCTAACCAGTTTCCAACGATCTCCAAGGTTATACGGAAATCCCAGCGCCTGAAACCATCCCACATAAGAACAATGCTTTAAAGAAATTTTATCAAGAAAAAAAATGTTTTCAGCCTACTGAATGATCCATATGATAAACAACGAACCAGACCAACAGTTGATGGAAGCCTTCGTCCCACAAAAATCCTCTAGGAAAATTGGGCCTGCTTGGAACTGCTGTGTACAGCTCAGCTGGCCAATATAGCAAGAACTTATCCTCACTTTTAGCCTGCTGGTGAAAAACATCAAACTTACTATGGATCTTTCTTTTAAGGGGTTGTGGATAATTTGAAGCGTCAGAAAAAGAAAGAAAAATTAAATTACCTGAGGAGTACTTGTAGGAGCCTGGATTTTTGATTGACCATAGAAGTAACCAATGCCACCAAGCATGTTCCCAATTGCAGCTTTACCAACCATTAAAGTTTCAGAATCAACCTGTACATCAGAGGAAGGAAAGATGAAGAATGAATAGTAGTAAGCAGTCTCTGGTCAAGTATACATCCAGTTAACAAGATCTTAACTACAAAAGAGATTCTCAATTAAACTATACCTTTTGATGTGCTAAAGATCAGCTATTACATTGGTATCTGAAGTTTCAAATTAATAAAAAAGAGCAGAGTCACACCTTTTCAGAAAGGTGGAAACATTCTTTGAACTTTGCATCAAATGCTATATGTTTCTCTTCAAGTAGAGTAGAGAGTGGTGAACCTACATAGAAAAACAAGATGGGAACTTAGCTCAAAGGCATACAAGTGGACAAGATAAAACTAGAAACTGACTATGCAGAAAATGTAATTTGACTTGCATCCATGCTTGGAAATAACCAGAAGGATTAATTATAAACCTGTAAGAGTCCCAATACGCTGTTCCACATCAGAAGTTTCTCCTCTTATCCCTGAGACAAATGCAATATCGATAGTAGACTGAGTCGTTGTGGAAATCTGCATGACAAAAAAGGTTAATAGGGATGAAGAACAACATTTTTAAGTCATATCTTGAACTAATATTTGATTACCTGAAAAACATAGATGCTGGAAGAATCATCTGATGTGTCAGAGAGCTGGAGTCGTCCATACTTGTTTTCCTGAAAACATACAAGCCAAGAGGGCTACATATAAGCACTGTGATCTTCATAAACAACAATAAAATGATACAGTAACTTGACAAAAGTTGAGATATAAACATGTACAGAGAGATTCTTCTGAACAGCATCAGACAGATTGACAATGTCAGGTTTCTTGAAACCGCAATAATGTGTTTCAGGATGAGCCTGCAAACAAAAGAGCAGCGGTTACATTCAAGCAATAGAACAACTGAAGATCCTATGATCTCTAAAAAGCACTGCAAATTAAAAGTTACCTCTGATTTTAAGTGCATCTGCCACTTTCCTACGTCTGCACGTGAGCCAGAAGCCAGGAGAGAACTCTCTTCAAGGTCCAATACATCTTTGCCTAAGTTTAGAACATTGCCACCTTCATCAGCTATGTAGAAGAAGAGATGTACGGTTCTCTTTGCTTCATCATTCAACCTATTTTTTTCAGCCCAAATATTGTATTTAGGCAACAATTATGAAAGCAGAGAGACAACTATTAGGTGCTTATCAGTAGTTACTTACCCTTTGTTTATAAGATTGAAACGAACTGACCAATCTCCTCCATAACCAAGGCTTCCCTCTTTAGACTTGACAAAACTTGTCTCCAATATCATATCTTGTTCAAACAACTCTTGCCTCCCAAAGTCTATTCCATTGTGTTCTTTCCACCCAAAAGACTTAAGATCTTCAGAGTTTTCACAGAAATGCCTCATTGCATGCTTCCCATCATCTTTCTCATCACCGAGCCACATCAAGCCAGCAACGAGAGACTGAGGAGTTCTGCATTAATGTCATCTACAACTTAGCATCTTGTAAAAGAAAGAAACACAGTTTCAATGATATGTGGGAATGATTAGCTTTTAGAGCTTATGTGACTTTAGTTCTTAAGATTCTAGTGTTCTTTTCATATTCCACATTTACATTCATCTCTCTACAGAATAACTGATTCTCACATGCAAGATCATCTCAGAATAGAATAGACAAACAAAGAGCACTTCTTTTGGTGTAATAAGATTAAAGCAACAAGGAGGTTTCTCAAAAATAATTTACCTGGCTCGAATTCCAAAATACACCTGTGGGCGATAAGTTCCCCAATACAATCTTTCTTTGTGATCACCTTGAAACTTGCAACAAGAAGCTCCAAATTTCAGATTTACCAACAGCTATTGAAAAAACAAGAAGAACAATAAAGCAAATGAATGGTCGAGAGTATAATACCATAGGCAAGTGGGAGAGTTTAGGAGCAGGAAAAGGAGTGATAACACGAGGAATCTGAAATTCATCATCAGGTGCAATCTTATGGCTTCCTCCAGTCATCATCACCTGAGGATCGGAGTATATGATAAACCAAGCGATAAACAGGGTCGAGAGAGAGTGCAGAGCAATGTTCTGCTTTGTGAATGATCGGAGAAAGTGAAGTCTGCAGGTAGACTTTTTAACACACCATCGCCCTGGGTCTTTGTTTTTTTTCAGTTGTTGCTTGGTCACATACTATTATTTAGTCATCTTAAAGACTTTCCAATTCTTTTTCTGTCATTTTTCTTTATTGAGAAGGTTTTGTCGTGATGGGTAGTGATGTTTGACAGAATAACAACGTATATGCTAATTAAAGAATACTATAGAAAGACTTTCCAATTCTTTTTCTTTCATTTTTCTTTATTGAGAAGGTTTTGTCGTGATGGGGTAATGATGTTTGACAGAATAACAACGTATATGCTAATTAAAGAATACTATAGACTAGGGATGTCAAAATGATTTAGCTCGCTCAACTCAGTTCAGCTCGTAGTGAGTTCGGGTCTTTCGTGAGCTAGCTCAGTTCATTTATTATATGAGCTTCAATATGTAAACTCGAACTCAGATCATGAGTTAAATGAGCTAACTCGTGATCAAATATAAAAACTAAAAATTAATAAAATAATTGAAAATAAAATAGAGAATACTTTTTATAATATAATTTGAGTATTGAAAATCCAAAATGTTAATATGAAACACTAAATAAAATCAACACCTGATAATATATTATATCAAAGCTAAATCAGGGATCCAAAAATCTATTTCACATAAGAGTCTTGAGACGATTCATCTTCAAACTCTTTATCTATTCAAATCATAAAGATATATATTTCACAAGAGTGTCTTGGAATATTTTATATGTTAATTCTAAAGTTATATGATATGAGAATTAATATCAATATTCTTTTACATTTTTGTATATATTTAAAAATTTTGGTTTTACATTCTAATATTAGAAGACAAATATGATTAATATAGAAACTATTTTTTCTTACAAAAGAAATATAGAAGTCATTCACACACACACACACACACACATATTTATAATATTTATATATTAAGTATAAAAATAACCAAGCTCATGAGTTAGTTCGTGTTCATTTCAGATCGTTCATATAATTCGTGATCTAATTTACGTTCGATCATTAAGTTCATTTATTAAATTAGTCTAAAAATAATGATCATGCTCATGAAAAATTGACCTGAACTGAACCAGTTCATAAGCTATAGCTCGTTTTGACACCCCTACTATAGACTAGTTGGATAAACATTATATATACAAATTACATTTACTTACCATTACTTATTTTACGCTTTTTACATAGTACGAAGTAACAAAATAATATTGATAATTAACAAACAATTAACTATTTACGTATATAACTAAAATATTGCAAACACATAAATAAAAACAATCACGGTTGTTTATTTAGTTACAATCATTTTATAATAAATAAATCTAAACAATCGCTTTTATCTATTATGTATTGTATATAACTAAATTTAAATGATATTAAAATAGATATATAGTATATTTTAGTATGACTATCGATTAAGTGAGACTTCCTAATCATATGATTTTATGATCACTTAAATATTTTTATAACAAAAAATTTTAATCATTGATAAGTACAATATTTCAATGTGGACTTTTAAGAGTTTTCAATTTATATTTGTTTTTAAAAATTCACCGTAAATTTTGAAATTAAAATATTAAGTTCTTAATTCTTGTTCAATGCAAATTTTGAAATTAAAATATTTAAAGTATATATTTTAACTTATATATATATATATATATATATATATATATTATTCTAAATATCTATTAAACGAAACTTTTACTCATACAGTTTTATGATTATTTGTATCTTGTTGTAATAAAAAAAATTTAAACCATTTATAAAATTTTTAATGTAAGACTTTTGATAGTTTTAGTAAATTATAACCGTTTTTAAAAATTCAAAATATAATATATACAAAAATTCTAAATTTTTATTATATGTTTAATGTGATTATTTAATTTATTTTAATAATATAAAATTTTAAGTAGAAATGATGGAAGATACATAAATTGTTATCAAATCATTATTATTAAAATTATTAATTGTCATATATATGTTGGGTGTTCAAAAAAAAAGTTATATATCTAATCTAACAATATTAAAAGGAGGATATCCTCAAAATCTAGCTATGCCACGTCACCAGAAATAATCAACCAATCAGCGGTCTTTTTTTTACACATCAGACATGTTGTTATTGAGATTGGGCTTACGATTGGGCTTGATTTGTTATTTGCCCAAATCTAACAATCAGACAGCAAACCGAATGGGCTTAAGTTTGGGCTTCATTTGTTATTTCCCCTAATCTAACAATCAGACAGCTAACCGACGACGGATGAAACGATCATCTTCTCCTCCACCACTTCGTTTTCTCCGCTTGAATACCATAGAGAGTCAGTTCTGATCGAGCCACTACTACACAATCAATACTCTACTTTACTTCGATCAATCAATTGTTCTTTATGATTTCGTTTCAGCTCCCTCTTTTCCTCCTTTATATACTGAACTTCTTTCTTTGTACAAACCAAAACCCTAGAATCGCAGCTCTTGCCATTGCCTTGAACCAAGTAGCCATTCCAGAGAACAAAGCTTGCATACAGCAGATGGAGAGAACGCTCAAGTTTTAGAATTGGCTCTGTTTAGAAGAACATGCAGACGGTTACATGTGTTGTTCCGGGATCTTA
The DNA here is from genome assembly GCA_016771965.1 of Brassica carinata. Taxonomy (NCBI): domain Eukaryota; kingdom Viridiplantae; phylum Streptophyta; class Magnoliopsida; order Brassicales; family Brassicaceae; genus Brassica; species Brassica carinata. The sequence continues at coordinate 14,418,088 of CM028689.1, read as the reverse complement.
CTCCGTTGGGCTTAACTGGTACGAGAATCTCGAGTTACCAAGCAGATTTTAGAGTGTGTCTGATTTTTTTTATGTATCTGATGATTTTCAGGGAAAGTCTACGAGAAGGTGTGTGAGATGTGCCATATAACCTTAAACAAGACTGCTATATTTGGTGACAATGGTACAATATCTCCTGGATGTGTAACTGTGTAAGGATACATAAAGCTCACAGATTTTTTATTGCATTTCACATTCATATTTATTATATGGTTTCTTTGCCTAAGCTTAGGTTTTTTTTTTTTAATTTATCAACAGGGACACTAGCGACGACAACCCAAGGCCGTATAGAGTCTGATTTCGAAACAATAGCGGACTTTCTGATGAAGGCAGCTCATATAACAAGTGCGTTCCGGAGAAAACATGGCAAGCCGCACAAGAAGTTTGTGAAGAGTCTATGCACAAGCAAAGACATATGTGAGATTAGGAACTGAGTTGAAGCATTTGCTTTGCAATATAAGATGCATGCTTCTAGCTATCAGAGAGATATAGAAACTGCTCAACAAGTTTCCAAAGCAAACGGCGATCCCGCGGTAAGTATTTCTCCACCATTATCTTAAGATTGCTCCTGTTAGAGTTAAATCTCCCATCAGCAAGTTTTGCTGTTTGACATAACTGAACCAAACAACATATTGTTCTTTCGTTGTCGTATTACACAGTTTGCAGAAGACTTCTGAGTTCTAAGTTTTGGAGCCTATAACTCTTTAAGAGTATCATCGCCAGTGAGCCAAACGGTTGCCTCTTCTGAGTCACTCTCAGGTTCTTTCACCTTTTGGATTCACAATTTTCTAAACCCTTTCATTCATAGTTATAGATAATTTGACGTAGTGTTGATACTGTTGTGATAGATTGGATGCTTGATAGTGCTTCCAGCTGCTATTACTACCAGGCCAATGGTCTGGCACTATGACTCAGATTCTGGATTCAATTACAGTTACATAACAATTATAGTTTTTTCATTCTCTTTCTTCATGTGGGATTACACTGATAATGAAAAAGGACGTTAGATGACACAAGATGAAGCATACACTGCGGTTAAAGAAAACGTGGCAAGAGGCAACCAAGTGAAGAGTACCTAGGATGGTTGGTAATCTGGTTTATGGAGTAAGTCCAATTTCAGCTGCACGAAGATTTGTATTTGAGCAGTATCCCTTGGAAAAAGGGAGCCATGAAAAGTTTCGAGAAAGTCATCAAACTCTCTGAAAAACTGAAGTAAATTTCGAAACATGATCTTAACATGGTTGCTGATAAGAGACACTTTGTCTGAGTTTGATCCTGATTTAAGTCTGATGGAATATGAACAAGAAGGGTATGGACTGACTAGGAGTCTAGGATCTTCTTCAAGGAGGGATATATTTTTTAAGTGGCACAAGATCAAGAAATCTGCTTCGGGGACGTTTCATTACCGATTTACTTTTAATGCAATGCATGTGTATGAATGGAAAACTATAGTGAGTCTATATGAGAGATAAATCTCGAATCTCATAATGGGTAAATAAATGAATCCTCAGTTATTCGTTCATCCACACATTATACTCGCACATACAAGTAAGATAAAGTGTCTCAGATTCATTTGAAGAGTCTCCTGTCATTTGGTTTGAATTGTCCTAAATTATTAATTTTGGTTTTATCAGTGTATGCATAACAATAACCAACATACTACCTAGACGAGAAATTTGATTTCCAAGTAACAAAAATTTCATAGTTTTGATTTTCTTTTAGTTTGGATAAAATTTTGTTTTAGTTTCTCAGATTTAAAAAATGTATATTTATTTAGCTTTCAAAAAGTATCGTCTCATTCAACCATATTTAAATTTGTATCAAATCATTCCCACAAAAGAATTACATATAGTAACAAAAAAAAATTACATATAATAACAACAAATAAACGTTAATATACAAGCCAAACATAAAATAACGACATGTATCCACAAAAAAGCTGAACCATAAACACATAAGACAAGCAGTCGAAAGGGAGAGCTTGACAAATATTTTTACGAGATACATGAGAAATCAGTATACCAAGAAACAATTAACCGTTCTTTCAAAAAAAAAGAGAAACAATTAACCGACTGGTTAGAAGCGTTAATCCAAAAATATATAAATGTGCTTTCACAACAAATGAAATCTTTTTTTTCAGCAAACAACAAATGAAATCTTGCTATCAATTATAACATATATTAGTCACGTCTAAAAATAAGAAATAAAAATTAATATTCACTTTTATACAAGGAGCAAAATTCTAATCTGATCAGTCAAAAGTTGTATCCGGTGGTTTGGGAGAATATGAACTTCACAAGTCTAAATATTACATTTAAACACGATACATAATTGTAAATGGGCATCAACTTCAGGAGAAAATAAAACGTGACATTTGTTGGATTCAAAAATGCATTTTTCTCATATAAATAAATATGTTATAGTATCTTGCAACCAGAAATGTAAAATTATTAAAATAAAAATAACATTTGTTGTAAAATATCTCCTCTTTATAAATAAGTGTATGTTCTGTATTCACCTAAACATAAACATTTAAAATGAAAATGATAAATGAATATATGACAGTATGACACATGAGAGTAAAAAGATTATTTTAACCATTAGTCAAAAAAGAGAGTAAAAAGATTACAAGACATAATACATTACAAACCAATATTACACAAACACAAACACGAGAACCCAATTTAAATTACCATCTACTACATATTTTAAAACTAATCGAAAACAGTGAATAAAAGTTAGTATAGTATTCACCACCCTAAGAGGGGGTGTGCCATATACCCCCACTCTAATTTGCTTTTTTTTTCATTATAGTTAGTGCTAAATTTAAATAAATATGCTTAAACTAAACATAGAATAAAATATTAAATACATCTATAACATGATCATATTCTCATAAAAGACATTTTCCTTGAAGCTAATGATAGTGTCTAGAGCTTCATTTCAAAGGCATAAACCCAACTCCCAGATTTTCCACTTTCTCCACACTCACTTTGTGAATGATTTCTTTCATCTTACCTTCTCTGTTCTTACAACAAATTCAAATGGTGTTAAGTTTTTTGGTAAACTCATGATTGAGTTTATGGACGTACGATGATAGATTAGTAGAGATTAAATGGATAGAGAACTCACGTATCAGCAATACACATATCTTGAAATAATTTGCGCATAGTCACCTTAGTGTTGTTTATTGTCATACTTGGGCCATTGATGAGGCATCAGCCATTAGCGTCTCTAATGCTTTGATATGAGTGAAGACAATATCTCTTGATTAACTCTATTCATTTGCATTTTCATTCAACATGTCATATCCCACATGTAGTTTTAGATATTAAAAAGACAAATTAAGGTTTAACCCTATCTTTGACCAAAGAAAAGGTTTAACCTTATCAAATCCAATTTATAATTTTGTAAATTAACCACAACATATATATGCATTACATATATTAAATAAAAATATATTTGTACAAACCCGGGCGTAGCCCGGAAAAATCCCTAGTATATATTAAAATCATTAATTGTCATATATATATATTCTAATCATATTAGATATTAGGTAATCTCGTATGTGTTTGGGACTTTGTAAACAGGTATTGCAACAGGAGACATAAACCATAGGAAGGCGTAATGGGAACGTATTGAAGCGAGACATGAGGGAAGTAGAAATCATGGTGTCTGAAGATGCAGAAATGACTCTAAACACATAAAATGCTCTCCCTTCCTCGGTTCATGTACTATCGCCTGGTGGTTGCGGTGGCAGATCTAGAAAGTTTTATTATGGCGGGCAAAATTTTAAAAATTTCCAGATAAGATATACTTAACCCTAGGTTTGAGATTTTATGGAGGGCAAATTTATCTAATTTCTCCAAAGTTTATTATAAATAGTAAAGATTTTTTTTTTTAAATCCATAGGGGGCAGATGCCCCACCCTTGATGGCTGTACATTCGCCACTGCCTGGTTGGATGCGCACATTGCTATGCTCAGCAAGAACACGTCTAGCTTTAGACTATAATATATAACTAGTAGCTGAGTTATAAAATCATGTGAATTACTTTGATTAAAGTCTTTGGAAGAGGCTTCCTTATTTTGTTTCACAAACATGCGTGGTAAAATTTGAAGCTCAAAGTTACAAAGGTTGGTAATCAAATTTGGTTACTAAAACAGAGGGTACTCTTCGGACATGATTAAGAGGATAAGAGCAGACCAGCCGGTGAAGACACGTCCACCTTCTCCAGTTCCTTTTGTTTGGTCGTAGTGTTCCCAGATATATCCAGTCTCAGCATAGTTTCTTACCACGTTACTGCGTCAACCATGCACACAATATAGGTAAGGCCACATATACTCAACACATCTCCAGCTCCAATTGTAACTTACAAAATCATTCATACCTTATCAGGTTGCTCCTTAGTTCCTCGTAAATGGTTCTTGCCTTGGCCATGTACGGTCCATCCACTGCAGAAGTATTGATTGGTCATATAGAAGTTGTACATCTTTTTTTTTGTTTGTGTAGTGAGGGGATGAAAAATGTACCTATAGAGTAATGGTGCAGGGAAGAAAGAATCATGTAGTTCATGTTCATCCATATAGCACCCCTCCAGTATGGTGCTTCATGCTCAGTGTTATACTTCATGTACAAAGAACTGCATGATGCATGAAAAATTAGTGAGTGCTCATGGACTCACGGAAGAAAGAAATTTCACAGGTATATGTTTGTTCTTGCAGACTCACCTAGTTTTACCAAGTGAAAGTAATCCATAGTCACTCCATACGATGCTCCTGTTTGAAATGAGATCGAGTTGTTTCTCGAGGATTGGAGAAGCCTTTCATCAAGCGAAAAAAAATGTGAAGGTTTAGTTTTTAGTTGTCCACAAAGTATATTAGACTATACTAATTAGTGCCAAATGTATTACTCACAGGTGGGATGATTCTAAACATGAAGGGAAAGAAGCTGACGTAACCAATGTGAGGAACCAATCTTAGCTCTGGATTCCCAAATGTCTCCCTTACAAGCTCTCGGGACACACGACCATCGTCTCCAGTTACCTCTTTCCAGACTAACCGAACCTGAATTCACAGAGTTTTCTATCATGAAGGTTGATATTCAGGCTATCTGTGGAGATAATTCAATTAATTTTTTCCTTACATCTTCTGTATGATAACCAAAGTCGAGGTAAGCCCCAAGATCATGGTCATGGTGCATCTGTAAAAAGAATCAGACGTGAAGAAAGAGATCATGCATGTGATTAAGTTGTATGTAGGTAGCCTTGTAGTCATATTTTTTTAAACAGTAAAACTACCTCTGTTTTTAAAAGATCTATGTTTTAGATTTTTCACACTTATTAAAAAAAACATAAAATTTTAGTTACCAATGCATTGTTTTTCTTAATTAACAATTTCCTATAATTTTGAACCAATAAAATTTTAGTAAATACAATTATATTTTTAGAAATATATAATTTTTCATTAATTAATGTATTGAAAATATAAAAAATGTATATTTTTGAAACGAAAGTTTTTTTCTAAAAGATGAGATCTTTTAAAAACGGAGGGAGTATATACAAACCTGATTCAGGAGATTGAAATCTGAGAGCAGCTTGACAACTGAGCTGTAATCCACCTGCATGATTCATTTCCGAAATCATGTGAACAACACATTAGAGAGAAGGTAGTAGTTTAATTTTCTTGTAAATGTTCTTCTAACCGTTTCAGGTCTGTCTCTTTCCCCAAGAAACTCTATGATGGAGTTCATGCAGTCTGCTGCAAGATACATCCAGCACCTGAGGTCTACATGCCTCTCATCGTCAGTTGGGTGAGAAGCTCGAGGATAATCGTCAAAACCCGAGGAAAGAGACTGCAAGAATTTGTGAAAGCTAAGGTATCTACCTACCAAAGTCTGGTGAGGGCTAAGAATAATATTTTGGTTTAACATTTCTACTGAGAATCAAGAAAGAGTACCTGAGGGTTTAGTTCCCGATTTGTTAAACTGTCTCTGCCATGCCAATAGTAACTTCCCATCTCCTTCCCTGGTGTAATCAAGTCACATGAAGTCGCACAATAGTTCATGTAAGTAGAACGGTACTACTATACTCATTGTGACTCCTCCATGTTGTTACCTTTCTGGGAGGTATTGAACCACTGAAACCATGCATCTAGACGTACAAAAGCAAGGTCAAGGAATGACAAGATTTCATCTCTTTCTTCCTCTTTAAATTTCTCTGCCCTTATCCCATTTATCAGGTCTGGAAAAACATAAAGTACAAGAAATATCAACATTAACTCATTTTCTCAAAAGCATGTATCAAGGTTAAGGTCCTATATATCAATCTCGACAGCCAAGATTCTTACCGCGTATGACTAAAAGTAGTGTAGGTGGATTGCCATTACTTGGGATCTGAACAACGTACTCCTTTGGAATCTTACTGCAGTAAGCCAAAACACCTGAGAGTTATTAATAAACAACAACAAACAATAGTGATGACCTCTATTGAGGTTTGTATAAGAACCTCAGAGCTTCATCTCCCAAGATTTGCTCACGTGGTATCCATCCATCTATGTTCATTAAGTCTAACCAGTTTCCAACGATCTCCAAGGTTATACGAAAATCCCAGCGCCTGATATAAGAACAACAATCCTTTAAAGAAAGATATCAAGAAAAATGTTTTCAGCTTATTGAATGATTGATACGAACCAGACCAACAGTTGATGGAAACCTTCGTCCCACAAAAATCCTCTCGGAAATTTTGGCCGGCTTGGAACTGCTGTGTACAACTCAGCTGGCCAATATAGCAAGAACTCGTCCTTACTTTTAGCCTGCAGATGGAAAAATATCCATCTTGGTACTTGTAAATTTCGGTTAGGTTTCCATCGGTAATTTGAAGCGTCAGAAAAATAAATAAAAATGAAAATCACCTGAGTACTTGTAGGAGCCTGAATTTTTGATTGACCATAGAAGTAACCAATGCCACCAAGCATGTTCCCAATTGTAGCTTTACCAACCATCAAAGTTTCATAATCGAGCTCCTGTACATCAGAGGAAGTGAGGTGAAGAATGAATTATCACAAGCCACATTTAAGTAAGCAGTCTCTGCTCAATTACATCTAGTTTAATAAGAGCATGATGAAGTAAAGAGAACCGGTTCTTAACTTTTTCAATTAAAAGTTAAGAGATGGTTTCTTATATTCCGCTAAAAACATTAAAGTAGACCATTTAATGTGCTAAAGATCAGCTATTACATTGGTACATGAGTTTCAATTTAATAAAAAGTGTAGTCACACCTTTTCAGAAAGGTGGAAGCAGTCCATGAACTTTGCATTAAATGCTATATGTTTCTCTTCAAGTAGACTAGAGAGTGGTGAACCTACATAGAAAACTTAGCTCAAAGGCACAGAAGTAGACAAGATAAAACAAAAAATGACTATGCAGAAGCTGTGTTATTCAGAAAATGTAATCTGATGTGATGTGCATCAGTTCTTGGAAATAACCAGAAGGATTATTAACCTGTAAGAGTCCTAATACGCTGTTCCACATCAGAAGTTTCTACTTTTATCCCAGAGACAAAGGCAATATCAATAGTAGATTGAGTCGTTGTGGAAATCTGCATGACAAAAAGGTTAATAGGGAGGAAGAACAACATTTTTAAGATCATATCTTGAATCAATATTGATTACCTGAAAAACATAGATGCTGGAAGAATCCTCCGATGTGTCAGAGAGCTGAAGTCGCCCAGTCTTGTGTTCCTGTGAAAACAAAAAAGCCAAGAGGGCTACATATAAGCACTGTGATCTTCATAAACAACAATAAAACGACACAGTAACTTTACCAAAGTTGAGATATAACCTGTACATAGAGATTCTTCTGAACAGCATCAGACAGATTGACGATGTCAGGTTTCTTGAAACCGCAATAATGTGTTTCAATATGAGCCTGAAAACGAAAAGAAACGGTTATATTCATAGAAAAAATGAAGATCTTATGATCAATAAAAAGCACTGCAAACAAAACGTTACTTGTGACTCTGAAGTTAAGTGCATCTGCCAGTTTCCTACGTCTGCACGTGAACCAGAAGCCAGGAGAGAACTCTCTTCAAGTTCCAATACATCTTTGCCTAAGTTTAGAACATTGCCACCTTCATCAGCTATGTAGAAGAAGAGATGTACCCTTCTCTTTACTTTATCATTCAACCTATTTTTTTTCAGCCCAAATATTGTATTTAGGCAACAATTATGAAAGCAGAGAGACAACTATTAGGTGCTTACCAGTAGTTACTTACCCTTTGTTTATAAGATTGATTCGAACTGACCAATCTCCTCCATAACCAAGGCTTCCCTCTTTAGACTTGACAAAACTTGTTTCCAGTATCATATCTTGTTCAAACAACACTTGCCTCCCAAAATCTATTCCATCGTGTTCTTTCCACCCAAATGACTTAAGATCTTCAGAGTTTTCACAGAAATGCCTCATCTCATGCTTCCCATCATCATCTTTCTCAACACCGAGCCACATCAAGCCAGCAACGAGAGAGTGCGGAGTTCTGCATTAATGTCATCTACAACTTAGCAGCTTGTACAAGAAAGGAACACAGTTTTCACATCATATGTGACTTTTAGATAGTAAGATTCTAATGTTCTTTTCCTATTCACATTTACAGTTACATTTACATTCATTTCTGTGCAGAATAACTGATACTCAAATACAAGACCATCTCAGACTAAAATAGACAAACAAAGACTAACTCTCTTTGATGTAATAAGATTACAGCAGCAAGGAAATTTCCCAAAGTAAGTAATTACCTGGCTCGAACTCCAAAGTACACCTGTGGACGATAAGTTCCCCAATACAAGCTTTCTTTATGATCACCTTGAAACTTGAAACAAGAAGCCTCCAAGTTCAGATTTCCCAAAAAAAAAACAAGAAGAACAATAAAGCAAATGAGAAGTGCGAGAGAATAATACCATAGGTAAGTGCGAGAGTTTAGGAGCAGGAAAAGGAGTGATAACACGAGGAATCTGAAATTCATCATCAGGAGCAATCTTATGGCCTGCTCCTGTCATCATCATCTGAGGATCGGAGTACATGATAAACTAAGCGATGAGCAAGCAGGGTCGAGAGAGAGAGAGTGCAGATCAATGCTCTGGTTTGTGAATGATCTGAGAAAGTGAAGTCTAGCAGGTGGACTTTTAATATACTCTGGTCATTGTTTTTTTCAGTTTGACTTTTTTTTATAGTAATTGTTGTTGGGTGGTCACATGCTTTTTAGTCATCATTTTTAAAAGACTTAGAAAGTCTTAAGTCTTTTTCTATTACGTAGTTTTATTGTAGAGGTCTTATCGTGATGGATAGTGATGTTGAGAGAATAACAACGTATATGCTAACAGAATAATTTGTTGATATAGTATCTGATTCGAGACTAGTGATAAATTTCAGGTCCTACGTGGATTAAGGTCATACAAAGACATTTGTTTATCAATTATCATTGTTCTTTGCTAAACAAAATAAAACATGAAACTTGCACAGTTGCACCACATATATATGCGCAAGAGGAAGCAGATATATGTGGTGCAAGCTGAACATGAAAGTTGTTGTCGACTCTGTTTTGAACTCCCTACATTAGTAGACAGAGCATTGAGGGAATGCTAAAATTCAACTTGGGTGAGTCGTTGTGGTGGATGGATCATGGGTGCTGCGTGCAGCTTGACCATAACAGAGATGTTGATGTCAACCATACATGCATTTGCTGAACTTCGTAAAGTGTTAAAAGCAAAATAATAATAATAAAATTAATAATAGAAAAATTTCTTAGAATAACCCTAATTTTTTATCACAAATATAACATATAAAGAAAAAAATAACTAAAATAAATTTTATTAAAGAGTAAAATGATACTTATACCCGTAAGGTGTTGGAGTTTATAATATTTTTAATTAATGTTTAGGATTAATTAATAATTATAAAATAGTTTCAAAGAAATTTCGAAAAAGTTTCAATTAAAAAAAGTTTTTAACAGAAAATAAAAAAGTTTTTTAGTCACTTTTTTCTAGAAAAAGGACGATGAATTGTAAAAAGGAGTTGTTCACTTTTTAAGTTTTTATTAACGAGACTCGTGTCTTTTGTCTTCGCTACCACTCCTCTTCCGCAATCCCCCCCCCCCCTCTCCTAGATTTTATCATCTCTCAGAAGAAGCCTTTGCGGCTGGTCTCGATTTATACATCTATCCGGTAACGTTCTGTCTGCAAACTCATTGATTTTCTTCCTCTTTGTCTGGTTTTGTTTTGTTTTGGTGTTTGTTTGTTGTCGTTGTTGTTCCTAAGATTTATTCGACACGTGTGTTATTATTATTATTATTTTTTATTCCAGCTTTTTTTTTTGAGTGTCTGGTAGGCGTTTGAAATTTTGTGATCATAGAATTTTACTGGTTTTGCGGAGTTGACACTTCTTTCTCATCCAAACCCCACTTTTGTCGCCCTTTCTCTATCTCTGTCTCTTCCGTTATGCTCTCCATTTAAACTTCCTCTCTCTCTCTCTTTTTGTGGTGTTTCTTCTTTTTTTTTGTTCACATGTTTCTGTTTTCTTTATTTAGTTTTCTGGGGTCATAATACTCTTTCTCTGGGCGAAGGTAAATTTTTAAAGAATCCATTTTTTTCTTTAATTGTAACTGATTCTCTTCATTCCTTACAATCTGGAAACAAAAAAAAAAAGACCAAAACTTTGCCTCTCATAGACATGGTGTTTGGTTCTGTCGTTTCTTAACATTTGTTGTCAGGTTTTGAAGAAGTTGTGGCTTCCAGGTTAGGTTGTTGAATCATGGATGTAAGCGAGCTTGAGGAGAATTTGTTCGCTGCTAGCGATGCCAAGGTATATGCTCAATCCTCACCCACCTCTCTCTCTCAATGATTCTTGTCGTTGGAATCTGATGTGTATAAAGAAAACGCTCTGCTTTTGTTGGAATGGTTTTGTTTTTCATTTTTATAAAATGTGGAATCTCTCCAATGCAGTTTTGTCTTTGCTAGAAACCGGTGAAAAGTTGCAGCCTTTATTTTTTTCATTGCCTCTGTTATTGTAACAAAATTATATGTTGAGATTGTGATTGTGAATCTTGGGGATGATTTATTCTTCTTCTTTGATGGTTTTGTTCTGTCTATGATTTAACAATGCAGTTACACAGAGATATGTGCAAGGAACTATCTGCAGTTTATTGCAAGGTATTGTCCATCTTCCCTTCCTTGGAAGAGGCAAGACCTCGGAGCAAATCAGGGATTCAAGCCTTGTGCTCCTTACATATTGCACTCGAAAAGGCAAAGAACATTCTTCAACACTGCTCTGAATCTAGCAAACTTTACTTGGTCAGTTACCTCTCTCTTTTTTTTTGGATACATATATGCCTCTCTTGGGTTTTGGTCTCTTGAATCCCTCTGGCACTTCTGAACAGGCTATAACTGGGGATGCTGTACTGTTAAAATTTGAGAAAGCAAAATCTGCGCTTATAGATAGTCTTAGACGTGTGGAGGACATTGTTCCTAGCTCTATTGGCTCTCAGGTATGTCTCTGTCACTGCACACATCAATGTTTTCTTTTACAAATACACCCTCATCATGTTCATATGATTGTTGGATTTTTAAATGGTCTCTGCTAGTTCCTTATTTGATTTGATTTCCTTCAGATTTTGGAAGTTGTTGGTGAACTAGAGCACACAAAGTTCTTGCTTGATCCATCAGAGAAAGAAGTTGGTGATCGAATCATCGCACTCTTGCAACAAGGCAAGAAATTTGACAACGGCACTGACAACTCCGAGCTTGAAATTTTCCACCAAGCAGCTACAAGACTCAGTATAACTTCTTCTAGATCAGCTCTGGCTGAGCGGCGTGCGTTAAAGAAACTCATCGACAGGGCACGTGCGGAAGAAGACAAGCGGAAAGAGTCTATTGTAGCTTACCTCTTGCATCTCATGAGAAAATACTCCAAGCTCTTCAGAAACGAGATCACGGATGAGAACGACTCTCAGGGCTCACCACCATGTTCTCCCACTGGTAACGAAGACCGTGTTCATAATGCGTTTGGTCGTCAGATATCTAAGTTTGGTTCTGTTAACTTTAAGAAGTCAGGACAGGCTCCCACTCCACCTGAAGAACTGAGGTGTCCAATATCTTTGCAGCTGATGTGTGATCCTGTCATTATTGCTTCTGGACAGACTTATGAACGGGTCTGTATAGAGAAATGGTTCGGTGATGGACATAACTCTTGCCCCAAGACTCAGCAGCAGCTCCCACATCTTTCTTTGACACCAAATTACTGTGTGAAAGGTCTGATTGCGAGCTGGTGTGAGCAGAATGGAATCTCAGTCCCTACTGAACCACCAGAGTCTCTCGACCACCTCAACTACTGGAGACTAGCCCTGTCTGACACTGAAACCGCTAATTCGAAGTCAGTTGATAGTATAGGACCGCGCACACTGAAGGGTGTTGAAACCGTTCCTTTGGAGGAGAGTGGTACTATTGTTTCCGAACAACAACAACACAAAGAAGAGGTCAATGAGGAGACTTCTGATATCAATGCTCTAGAGAAGTATCAGGATATATTGGCTATCTTGGACAAGGAAGAGGACTTAGCTAAAAAGTGCAAAGTAGTAGAAGATGTCAGGCTATTGCTGAAGGATGATGAAGAGGCCAGGATCCTCATGGGAGCCAATGGGTTTGTGGAAGCGTTTTCACGGTTTCTAGAATCAGCTGTTCATGAAAACAATGCAGCAGCACAGGAAACTGGAGCTATGGCTCTGTTTAACTTAGCAGTCAACAATAACAGGTTAGTCAGTCTTTCTTACCAGTCGAAGTTGTTAGCAATGTTCACTGTCTGATCTTCTCTCTATAGGAACAAAGAGTTGATGCTGACTTCAGGAGTCAGCCCACTGCTGGAGAGAATGATATCTTGTTCCCAATCCCAAGGGCCAGCAATTGCGTTATATCTAAACCTCTCCTGCCTGGAGAAAGCTAAGCCAGTGATTGGCTCAGGTCAAGCGGTTCCTTTTTTCGTGAAACTTCTTGTTCAGGAAGAAAACACTGAGACTCAATGCAAGCTGGACGCTCTTCACGCCCTCTACAACCTTTCCACCTACTCTCCCAACATCCCCACTCTCCTCTCATGTAACATAATCAAAAGCCTTCAACTCCTTGCATCAACAGGTGACCACTTGTGGATAGAGAAGTCACTAGCCGTGTTACTAAACCTAGCCTCTATCAAGGAAGGGAGAGAAGAGATGATATCATCACAAGGCATGATCAACACTCTTGCAACGGTGCTAGACACTGGGGACACGATCGAGCAAGAGCAAGCCGTTTCTTGCCTTGTGAACCTATGCACGGGGAGCGAGCGGTGTATCCAGATGGTTCTACAAGAAGGAGTGATTCCGTCTCTGGTTTCCATCTCGGTGAACGGAAGTCCGCGAGGAAGAGACAAGTCTCAGAAGCTTCTGATGATGTTCAGGGAACAGAGGCAACGAGAACAGCCATCGCCAAACAAAGATGAAGCTGCTCCCAGGAAACCTGTATCGGCACCATTGCCAATGTCTGTACCTGCTCAAGGTTCAAGTCCAGAGTCGGAAGGAAAGCCTTTGTCTAAATCGATCTCAAGAAGGAAGACATTGACAAGACCATTCAGCTTCCTCTGGAAGAAGAGCTACTCGCTCCACCATTAAGAAGAAAAGATAGATTGGACTGGAGTGTGTCACATTTACACACTCATATGTAGAGTTTTGGTTTTGTTTACCTCTTACAAGTCATTTGCATAGATAAGAAAGATAACGTAGTTATGTACAGTTCACTTTGTGAGCAATGCCATTTTTGCTCACTTTCCTCGCTCACCAGAGGCATCCATGTAGATAGCTTACTGATGTATCATCAAGTTTTTGTATGAAACTACACTTTTTAAGTACAAAACAAAAGCCTCTTCAGTTCTTGTTTCTTCTCAAAGAGCCTTGAAGCAACACTCGATCCTTGTTTTTTTGTAAAAAATCAACTTCAAAATGAAATTGGCAAAACTTCAAATTTAAAATTTAAGGGTGCTACTCTCCAAATAACAACTTCAAATTAAATTTTAAAAGTTTTACATTTTACATTATAGTCTTTTTATTGCTATAATTAACAAAAATCAGAAAACTTTTATTTAACAATAAAATATATAACAAAAATATTATACACGTTATAGTAAGATAATACATTTTAATAGCATATTACCTACATTTCGAAATAATAACTGAGTTTTTTATTATTATTTATAGATTACAAGCTAAAAATTGTTGAAATCTTTTACTTTCGTTAGTTGATGTACTAATTTTGTTTTGATTTTTTTAAATCTTTTTATATTTTTG